>JBBPBX010001515.1:12749-59637 GCA_038048925.1 Garcialebias charrua | reverse complement strand
TATAGATAGATATAGATATAGATAGATATATATATATAGATAGATAGATATAGATATATATATATTTTTTCCTTTTATAGATGGCCTCCCTTCTCACCTTATAGCCATCCTCTTACTCCGATATGAATTTTTTTTAATAGAGAGAAAGGAAAGGAAAGACAGAAAGTAAGACAAAAAAAACACACAACAATTATCCACAAAAAAAACACAAGGCAAACACACCCAACCTCCGTCTGCAATCCTGCAAAGTACATGACAGAACACAGCAACACATGCATAAAGACTAATAACATTTATGACCTTGCAGTATATTTCCATAAATATACATACCATAACTACAAACATATATACAGTATACATACATATACATTCATATTCATTCATATGCCCATCTACATATCTGCATATATCTACATATACATCCCTGCATCCATTTGCGTGTGGTTGTGAGCATGCATAAGTGAAAAAGTTTCCTCCAATAGAACATTCAATAGCAACCGTGAGGCATCAGAGATCCGTCCCCCCAAGGCCCGAGGCAGGCAAAGGGGAAACCAGAACCCAAGACCCCAAGAAGGACCCCGAGCCCAGAGTCCCCAGGGCCACCCGAACAGGACGAGCCACTCACCAACTCCCCAGATCCGACCAAAGGGGAGAACAGGAGAAGCCCCACCAGTGACTACACACAATGACCCCCCGGGGTCAACAGCGACAAATTCACAGGCCCCCGCCGGAGCCCGCTGCACCAACGTAGCCCCAGGGCCGGTCACCGAGGCCCGGGCACCGGGGACGCCCACCCCTCAGGCCCAGACCCGACAGGACCAGAAGACCCGAGCCCCACCAGGCAGCCACCAGGCCGAGCCGACATACGCCCAAGCACCCAGCCCCAGACAGTGAGGGCTCCAAGCACGCCCGCAGGCAAAGGAACACCCACCAGGGAGCCACGCGGCAGGAGCGCGACACTGAGTAGCCTCAGATGTATCAGGGAGATGGCAGCCCAAGTCCCAACCTGACAAACATTCATACACAGACACACTCATTCAGATCCACCCTCATCCTCACCCTCACTCACAGAAAGACAAACAATAATGACACGTTCCATTCATAATCCCGATACACACTCTATACCCCCCAGGTCCAAGACATGTACCTGCCCCCTACGTGGGGCAGCCCACATCCAAACCCAGGAGGTAGCCCCATTCGTTCTGGGGTGGAGAGTAGCAGACATCCAAGATCCGGCCCAGCCCGCCGCCCTGCCGACAGGACAGGACACCCGAGCCCAAGCAGCCCCAGAGGGAGCGCAATGCCAGTCCCGCCCACGGCGATCCCCCAGGCCCCGAACCCCCCATAGTCCAAGACAACACCCGACCGCCCGTCACCTCACCGGACCCCACCCCCAGAATAGCCGCAAAATTAACAAACCTAGACCCCGACACATACACCCCCGTCCCCAAATGTGCTGTTGATGTGTGTTGTTTTAAAGTGCACTTAAAAAGGGAAAGAGAAGGAGCAAAGGCTGGCATTATGCCAGTTTCCCCTCCACCCCAACTCTAACCCAGGCCCTTACTGTCTAAATGCATGATTGTGAGTGAGCACAGGCACGGTAGGCGAGAATGATGTCATCTCGCCACCCATAACCCTAGTACTCACCCCAAATTCCTATATGTGAATTTTATGAGGATGTATATAAATGAATGTCTAAGGTGTATAATAAAATTGAGTCCCAGGTGGTTCTGAACAACAGAGATGTAAAAACGTTGCAACACACCTGAGCCTCAAATCCCTACATGTATTAATTTGAAATGAAGAGGGCGAAGGCGCGTGGTGAGGGATGGGGAGAAAATAACCCCAGCGCCCCAATAATATATGCTTTGCATATACATAATAATGGAAGCTAACAAGGTGAGCTTCCCCCTCTTTTTGGTAAAAGTTCTTCTTCTTGGGCTGCCTGTGCAGCGGTTTCTCCTTGTTGTGCCACCGGCTACATGCCCTCGCGTCTCCTCTGCTCTCGAGTTTAACAACGTAAAGCATGTGTCGCAAACCCGCGCGTGCGTCAAACACAAAGCAGCGCCGTCATGTCGCTAAACCACAATATGAAGCTTCTTTGCGTCGCAACGCAAACAGTTATTTTTTTATTCTTATTTATCACGATAGAGACGATAGAAGGAAAGTAGCACGATAGACACATTTCTATCGTCCCCACGATATATACCGTCATATCGCACAGCCCTACCTTCCGCCAAACGAAAACAGTTTTGATTGGATTTCGTGCCAGTCAATCTTTTCGTCTCGTTTTTATTCGTTGACGAAAGTGTCAATTCATTTCGTCACAGTTTTTATCCTATCACGTTGTCTTTATTTAGTTACTGTGTAGTTTCTGTCATGAAATAAAGGTTCGTTGACGAAACTTATAACGAAAATAATTACAGTAGTCAACAAAATTAACACTGCACACCAGCCACGATGCCCCACAAGGCCAGATCCCAGACCCCCCACCCTCACTACCTAACAGAGCCGATCAAAGAATGCCAGAGAGATTGATCCGATGTGTTGGCAGATGCTGTTTCAAGACTAATATGATCTAACAGAAGATTTTTATACTGATTAATGCTAAGATTATTTTTATTTTTCCAATTTATGAGTATGGTTTTCTTTGCGATGCATAAGGCAGTGAAAATCATGCTGTATATATGTTTTTCTAGTATTACATCTTCAAAGATAGCTAGTAAACAAACAGATGGAGAGAGCGGAATATTACATTTCAGACAATTAGACAAGTCCTCACAGACCTGGACCCAGAATCTCTGAACAGGTGGACAGAACCAGAGTGCATGGATATAATCATCAGGTATATTGCCTGTGCACTGTGAGCAAATGTTAGATGATGTAAATCCCATCTTAAACATTCGCTGACCTGTATAATGTACTCTATAGAGAACTTTATACTGTATTAATTGTATATTTGAGATTCTAGTCATTTTAAATGTTTTTAAACATATTTGAGACCAGGTGTTTTGGTCAAAGTTGACTGATAAATCTGTCTCCCATTTTGCCACAGGTAGTGTTATGGAGTCATCTATTCTAGACAATTTCTTGTATATTTTAGATAACAATTTGGGTGTTTTAAGATTAATGAACTCTGAGACACATACTGGTGTCACTAACAATGTTCTATTAAGCTTAAATTTCTTCTTTACAATCGACTTAATTTGTTGATATTCTAAAAAGTATTTATTATCAATGTCATATTGTATTTTTAATTCATTAAATGGAATAAAGTCTACACCATCAAATATGTGTTCCAAACGTTCAATCCCCTTAACTCTCCAACCTGGGAAATTTAACATATTATTTTCTTGCTGTATGTCAGGGTTATTCCAGATGGGTGTTTGTCTGCATGGGAGTAGTGAAGACTTTGTCATTTTTAGATACTCCCACCATGCTGTCAGAGATGAGCTAATACTGATACTTTTAAAGCAAACATGTTTTTTATATTTATGCTAATAAATGGCAGATCTGAAATCCTAATATTATTACATAAAGTTTGCTCTATGTCTATCCAAGTAACATCTAGTGCATTTGGATTTATCCATTTTGAGATATATTGTAACCTATTGGCTAAATAGTAGTGATAAAAGTTTGGAAGTTCTAATCCTCCGGTTTCTTTAGATTTCTGTAATGTTTTTAAGCTAATACGTGGAGTTTTGTTTTTCCAAAGGAATTTAGATATGAAAGAGTCCAGGGACTTAAACCATTCATTTGAAGCAAGAAAGTTAATTCTCAATAGTCCAGGTATCAAATCCGCTCATTCTCAATCAGTTCATCTGGACAGTTTCTTTTTAGCAGAAACGTTTCACCCTCACTCCAGAGGGCTTCCTCAGTCAGAGTAGTCCAAAGCACACTGAAGTTAACCCACCAAGTAAGCAACTTATGTGGACCAACCAGTTTGCTGTAGCCAAGATGGTTTCTGGGGGCGTGTCCCTCGTCGACTCCTCCCAGGCAGGCAGACATGTCCAAAGTGGTTCAAGACAAGAAAGTTAATTCTCAATAGTCCAGGTATCAAATCCGCTCATTCTCAATCAGTTCATCTGGACAGTTTCTTTTTAGCAGAAACGTTTCACCCTCACTCCAGAGGGCTTCCTCAGTCAGAGTAGTCCAAAGCACACTGAAGTTAACCCACCAAGTAAGCAACTTATGTGGACCAACCAGTTTGCTGTAGCCAAGATGGTTTCTGGGGGCGTGTCCCTCGTCGACTCCTCCCAGGCAGGCAGACATGTCCAAAGTGGTTCAAGACAAGAAAGTTAATTCTCAATAGTCCAGGTATCAAATCCGCTCATTCTCAATCAGTTCATCTGGACAGTTTCTTTTTAGCAGAAACGTTTCACCCTCACTCCAGAGGGCTTCCTCAGTCAGAGTAGTCCAAAGCACACTGAAGTTAACCCACCAAGTAAGCAACTTATGTGGACCAACCAGTTTGCTGTAGCCAAGATGGTTTCTGGGGGCGTGTCCCTCGTCGACTCCTCCCAGGCAGGCAGACATGTCCAAAGTGGTTCAAGACAAGAAAGTTAATTCTCAATAGTCCAGGTATCAAATCCGCTCATTCTCAATCAGTTCATCTGGACAGTTTCTTTTTAGCAGAAACGTTTCACCCTCACTCCAGAGGGCTTCCTCAGTCAGAGTAGTCCAAAGCACACTGAAGTTAACCCACCAAGTAAGCAACTTATGTGGACCAACCAGTTTGCTGTAGCCAAGATGGTTTCTGGGGGCGTGTCCCTCGTCGACTCCTCCCAGGCAGGCAGACATGTCCAAAGTGGTTCAAGACAAGAAAGTTAATTCTCAATAGTCCAGGTATCAAATCCGCTCATTCTCAATCAGCCAAGATGGTTTCATTTCATTCATTTGAAGGTTTATTTGGGATCATAGAGAATAAACAATTTATTCTCGGCAGGACCATCATTTTTACTGAGGCAACTCTTCCCATAAGAGATATGGGTAGAGATTTCCATCTAGTAAGATCGTCTTCAATTTTCTTTAAGAGTGGTATATGATTTAGTTTTATTAAGTCTTCTATTTTAGTAGAAATCTTAATACCCAAGTATGTAATGTTACTTGATTGTAGTCTTTCATTGAAAGAAGTATTAAACACGCAATTTATTGGAAGAGCTGTAGATTTTGACCAATTTATAGAATAATCAGAAACTTTTGAGAATGAGTTTATTAATTTGATAACATTAGATATAGAGTTTTCTGAGTTTTGTAGAAAAAGTAAAACATCGTCAGCATAAAGACTAATTTTATGTTCTAAATTTTTACACTGTATGCCTTTAATGTCAACGGTTTGCCTTATTGCTGCTGCTAAAGGTTCAATAAACATAGCAAATAATACGGGTGAAAGTGGGCATCCCTGTCTGGTGCACCTCTGTAAACAAAAGCTTGAAGATATTTGATCATTTGTCCTTACACATGCTTTAGGTGAGTTATATAATATTTTTAACCAATTAATAAAATAGTTTCCAAATCCAAATTTAATCAAGGTAGCATATAAAAAAATTCCAATTTACTCTATCGAATGCTTTTTCTGCGTCTAAAGATAAAATAACTGTTTCAATATTTTTACTATATGAATACTCTATTAAATTATATAATCTGCGAGTGTTTGTGGTCGAGTGTCTTCCTTTTATAAATCCAGTTTGATCTGGATGAATGATGAAAGGAGTTATCTTCTCTAATCTTTTAGACAGGGCTTTACAAATAATTTTTACATCGACATTAATAAGAGAGATTGGACGATAACTTGTAGGCAATATTGGGTCCTTACCTGATTTTAAAAGGAGACTAATGTTGGCTGAATTCATATGTGTTGGAAGCCTCCCATTTTCTTCTGACTCTAATAGCATTCTGTGAAATATTGGTTCCAATATATTCCAAAATTCTTTATAAAATTCTGCTGGATAGCCATCTGGACCAGGAGATTTTTTATTTGGCATTTTTTTGATGGCTTCATGGAGTTCGGCTGATGTTAATGGTGAGTCCAGTTCTGATGATTGACTACTATTTAATTTTGGAAGTGTCACTCTATCCAAGAATTGATTTATATCCACATCTGTTGGATTTATTTGTGGAGTGTATAGGTTTCTATAAAAATCTCTAAAAACACTGTTTACTTTTCCCTCATCACAAGTTATATTTCCATTTATGTCTTTAATACCGTAGATAGATGTTTTTTCCTTGTTTAACTTGAGTTATTTCGCTAAAAAGCTCCCTGATTTACTGTGTTCAAAATGTTCTAATCGAAGCCTTTGTACAGTATCAAGAATTTGTTTTTCTTGTCAATAAATTCATTTAGTTCTAATTTTAACTTGCGTAGTTTTTTCTGTATAACCTCTCCTTGTATACCTTCTAGTAATTTTATGGATTTCTCCAATTCCTCAATATGTTTATTCTCTTTTTTCTTTTTATTTGTTGAATAGGATATTATTTTTCCTCTCATAACTGTTTTCCCAGCCTCCCAAAGTGTACATGCTGATGTTCCTGGCAAATCATTAAACTCTAAATATGATGTCCATTCTTTTTTAAAATATTGCAAAAAATGTTCTTCTTGAAGCAGTGATGTATTTAATCTCCAATTTATATTTTTTGTTGTTTCCTTTTTATTATCTAAATTTAGAGTAACTGGTGCATGATCGCTGACAGCAATAGGGTGTATCTTAGTCTCTGAAATGTTAGTCATCAATGAATTGCTTACTATGAAATAATCAAAACGAGAATATGAGTGATGCACATGTGAAAAGAAAGAATATTCTTTGCTATCAGGGTGAAAAGTATGTCATGCATCGCAGAGTCCATAATCATTCATATACTGTTTAACTATATTTATAGATTGCCAACTGCGTTGAGTTCCCACTGCATTCAGTCTGTCTATTTTGTCATCTAATCCAAAGTTGAGATCACCTCCCATTACCAGTGATGAGTCCATGTGGTTTGATAAAGTGGAAAAAAAGTCATGAAAAAAAGCAGCGTCATCTACATTCGGCCCATAAATGCTAACAATACAATAATTTTGGTTGAATATTGATATATCTACCGTGTGGGTCTAAAACCTGATCTAATACTGTGAAGTTAACATTTTTATGTATTAAAATTGCTACCCCTCTTTGTCTTGAATTATAGCATGCTGAGAATACATTAGGGAACTCTGACGATTTTAGCTCATCCACAGTTGAGGCCAATATATGAATTTCTTGGAGTAATACAACATCTGCCTTTAATCTTTTAATCTGGTTAAAAATTCTATATTTTTTACGTTGGCTACCGGCTCCATTAATGTTCCATGTGACAAACCTTAAGATACCCATACCTGTGCTAATGATAATAAAGCTAAACCACACCCATTATCACAAATATAAAAGATAATAATAGATCCAGACAAAAACATATCCCTTAATGATTAATTATATATGATTTTTAAATAGAGTAATTTCTGTTTTTGAAACTGAATCAGGGAGGTTTTTATTTGTGAAGTAATTGTATGGATATATAAAGATGTATGTGAACCCCTGTGCTTGTGCCCTGATAATTGTCAAGTTAGAAAAATATAGACAAGAAACAAAGAGAAAAGATAAACATGAAAACATAATTCAGATAAGAAACAAGAACAACAAAAGAACCCTCTTACCACATCAAGTGCCATCACACCTTTGTGTACCACCACGATCTGTGTGTATCCCACCACCGAGCTGTGTTGAAAAATTAAATATATCTGGTAAGTAATATTAATAAATACTATATTTAATAATATTAATCAATATTAGTAACCGAAATAATTCTTACCTTGATTATATGGCTAATAAAGCCAAGGAGTAGCCTCTGGATCTCTAAACAGCTGACCGTTGATGTAGAGTTTATCCACAGAGATGTTAGCTCTTCTTCCTTCGCTAATATTTTTTTCTTCTAATCGGGAACAAAACTCGCCTTCTAGTCAGAATTTCTGCAGGGAATTGATCGTTCATGCTGAAGTTTGTGTTACGCAGTTCTCTACCTCGGCTTTTAACCTGTTCTTTTTGTTTATAATGTTCAAATTTAGCTATTATTGGGCGTGCCCTACTGTTTCCAGGTCTTCTAGCTCCGAGGCGGTGAACTCTGTGAAAAGTAATGGCATTTACCGTTTCACTCGTCAACTTTAGCTGGTTTTGTAAGAAGGCCCGAACCGAGGCCTCCGGATTCTCCTCCGCTCCCTCCGGAATCCCAGAGAAAACCATATTGTCCCGCATACTTCTGGCTTGGATGTCTAATACTGACTCTTTCAGTTTTTTTGTTATCGCCGGAAAGCTGCGACATCTGATCTGTAAGCTGTCCAACTGTCCCCTTTAGCTCAATGTTTTCATTAGCTAGAGATGCTACTTCCTGCTGGGTAAACTCCAGTGACCGCCTCAAACTCTCAACTTCCTTCTGCAGCACCTCCACTAACGCTAGCCGGGCGTCCAAGCTAGACAATTTACGATCAATTGACTCCAGGATTATCGTGAAGCCTGAACTATCTACCGACGGATCCGATCCGCTGTCGGAGCTTCCCTGTCGGTACCGTTTAGCGTTGGGCTTCGGCTCGCTACCGCTAGCCGACTCGCTAGCCGCACCGGATGTAGCACTCGGGTTACTCATGACAAACCTTTCAAAATACTCGTCGATAAATAACTCAAGGCTCTCCGACGTTTCCCCGTCCAGTTTGTGGAAGTAGTGAGAAAAAAAAAACGGTTATTAAATTTTAATACTTTTTTTTAAATGATCTTACATTTAATTATATAGTTTATTTAAATAAATATGGACTTACCAAAGCTTTATCATAATACTTACGCACAAGTTTTAGAGTTTTTCAGCAGCAGCTCATTCCACCTCCGCACCTCACAGAACCGGAACCGCTTTTTATATCTTAACTGGAAGGATTTGAATTACAAGTCCTAAATCTTTAAAAGCTTTGTTCAAGGGACCATACATGGTTGGAATAATAATCCAAAAGCTGTTTTCTGAAAAGGTATTAAAACATATTTGATTACATTATTGGTTGAGGGATTATTAAATTTCATTCACCCTTTATTTAGGCAGGTTAATCCCATTGAGCCTCGAGGACTCATTTACAAGAGAGACCTGGTAAATGAACATTTAAAGGTCTGGTGGATTTTAGGTGTTTCATGTACATTTTTAATTGCATGTTTCTGTGAACCCACAACTCATGACCAAATAAGCAAATATTTGGAATAATGTTGTCTTATGTCTGTAAGAAATTTTGGGGGAATGTGCCCGTTTTATTGGGCTATAGTAGAGTTAATATAATAGTTTTTTTGCTTTTGTTTTTTCTAGGGTCAGCCTGTTGGGCAGTGTGATTTCAATATCCGATTGGTGTGCATAGAAAAGGAAATAATTTTGCCTCGGATGGAAAAGATGAAGCTGGGACAGATAGACAAAACCAAGGAGCCCTTCAGTGTCCGAAATAAGCCTTTCTTTGACATTCATGCATCACGCAAGGTAAAGTGCCCTCAGATCTTCTTTACACTTTCCAGTCTAATCCCCTGCCCTTTATTTTTGGCCGATGTGACCCAGTCTTTACCCGTCATTTCTTCACATTTTGTAGTCTCAAATGTAGTCTGTAGTCTGTTATTTCCTTCAGAGTTGTTTTCTGTGGTAACAGTTCTTCAAGGACAAATTGGTCCCAAGAGAAGGTCAATAGGAAGAGCAGCTGAAACACTTTTATGCACCTTTATTTTATGGAAAGGACAATCTTGAGGGAGTAAAGGAGAGGGAGGAAGGAAGCTCACAAATGAGTGTCTGATTCTTAGACTGTTACCCACTGGGACCCATCAGGTGGAGTCTCAAGATGCCGTGATTTGTAGCCTGTATTACACCACGCACACGCACATGTTTGCCTTTTTTGTGTGCCCTTGCCGTAATAGAAGACCCATTTCTATTGATTCTTACTAAAAATATGTTTTCTTGCTTATTGCGAGCTATATATCTGCTTTTTTGTTTTGTTTGATGTCATAAAAAGGAGATCATGGCTGAGCTTACAGGACTGCACAGTTCAGTGCAGCTTTTATCGCCTGAGTGACTGCTTAGCTCTCTTCAAACGTTTGCACTCGTGCCCTTATCTCAGGTCTGTGGGAGGTCAGAGCACAATTAATAGTGTGTTTGGCTCAGGCAAAGATCAGTTGGACATCTTGGCACTCCCTGCTCACAGATCAAACTGCAAGGAGGGGGTGATGTTTAGACATTTCTTTGAATTTTCTCACATCTCCCTCTGCCAGCGTTAGTATCTTGGTGTTTTTCTCTTTTGTTCTTTGTAAAATGAATGATCGTGCCTCCTCTTGTCTAACCCTATGCTATCCACATTTCAAAGAACCATTATGAAGTATCGCCCCTGCTGAATTTTGGGTTCATGTTGATGAAGATATTCTGGAAATGAAGTCATTGGAATAGAGTCTGGGTTCTGACTGCCCTATTTTGTTGCTCAGAGGCCATCTGCTCTCTGTACAGTCCTATCTCTGTTGTATGGGACATTAACTGAGGGAAACTGGAATCTGGCTCATTAATTCATCTTAGCACAACCCTCTGCTTCATGTCATATCAGTCAGAAATTCCTACTAAGAATATTTCAGTCACACAGGAGATGTGTGATGGCTTTTGTTTGTTGCTAAGCTGCTGTTTGTCATCTCATCCACTTACACATTTATGCTGCCATTTTCCCACCAATTGGAGACATTTTTTTCCTTTTTACTTCTTTCACTTATCCACTTATCTTACAAAGAATCGTTTTTGTTTGGCGGCCTTGTACATCAGAATAAATACATAACATATGTGGGGAAGTTCCCTTTCATATGAATTGAAAATGATTTGGCTTTTCTGAGCTCGCTGAGCAGGTAATTTGATGTAGCATCTATAATTTATAAATTACAAACAAAATCTTTTTTTTTTTGTGGTCATGAATTTAAATACAAACTTGCTTTTACACACATTTTAAAAAGATACAAGAGATACACTTAAAGCAATAGTTCAAATCTTTTTAATTCAATCTCTGTGGAAATACATTGGCGTGAAATTTAATTTGAACATATTTAAAAAGGAATTACTATCGAATGAAAAATAAACAAAGGGATTTACGTTGACCACGTCTATGAAACATCATAAATTCCACTACCATGATAAAAAAAAATTTGCTGTTCAACAAAAGAGTGGTAGGAAGCAAAA
Organism: Garcialebias charrua; assembly: GCA_038048925.1. Lineage (NCBI taxonomy): Eukaryota > Metazoa > Chordata > Actinopteri > Cyprinodontiformes > Rivulidae > Garcialebias > Garcialebias charrua. The sequence continues at coordinate 48,405 of JBBPBX010001515.1, read as the reverse complement.
GCTTAAAGGGGACCACATGTAAGTATTTAAAATTTTTATGTTATGTCTGTGTGCTATCTTGACAATATTAATTCATTTTAATACACAAAATAATTCTTAGATAATTAATTATACCCTTTTTAATTCTGCCATTTTTAACTTTCGTTTTGAACGACCGGTTTCTGATACTGAGTTCTGAAGTCCACGCCCTTCAACGATCTGTTTACGCCCTCTGCACAGCCAGTATCTGTAATGTGTTGTTGTTTTAAAATTAGCTCTTTTTTTATTACTCATTTGACTTACTGTTAGTGTTAGCTTAAGATAACTTACCGAAACCCGTCTGAGCGCGCCGCAATTTGCTGCTCCTTTTAGCATTAGACCACCCGAATCCGATGCTAATGTTAGCTTGTTCCTCTTCCGGTTTTCGCCAGCTCCGCTCGTTGCACGCGGAGATTTTGAGAGTTATCGCTGTTCCAGTCAAGACACACACAACGTTCACCAAGTGTCTCCCGTAAATTAATCCGTAAGGAGAAGGTCCTCGCTGCTGCGAGGCTTCTGCCAGGCTGCTGCGAGGCTGTACAGTTGAAGCTCCGCTCCATCGCGCCAGAAGAGGGTCCCGTTGCCGCCGGTCCCTATGCCGGGGGTCTGCTCGTTTAATTTTTGCCGGCTGCGCGTTGGGAGCGATCGCAAATACACTAAAAATTGAACTAAAACATAAAAATAACAATTATACTTTATTTATAAAGCCATTTAAAAAACCACAGCTGCAACAAAGTGCTGTACACATGAAATTAATAACATATAAACAAAAGATGAGATGAAATCATGAAAAACAACAGTCATGTGTTTAATACAGAAGTGGGTTGAGCCTAACATGGGGTTGCTAGGTGAGGGGCTGGACTCAGGTTGGGGTGGGTTGTCCTCTCTCGCTTGTGACGTCACAAGCGAGATTGACTTCCAGTTTATTTCAAAAACGAAACCTATATTATCACAGTAAAATAAATCTACTTAGAGTAAATAAACCACTGGGTGCATTTTTTTGGCCTTTGGACTGTTTTTTTATGAAGTAAATACCCAAAGTTGAGTAAAAAAACAGTAAAAAGTGAATTTTGAATGTGTGGTCCCCTTTAATATTCCCTAACCCATTTAACTCTTTATATCACTATACACAATTATTTAGTATATATTGTACCTTACAGTGTGTCACCTGGATATCCACTCACTAGCCGTGTTTCCATCAAGGTTTCTAGATGCGCATTTTGAAGTATCACAGCAGAAAAGCTTAATGGAAACGGCAAAATGCGAATTTACTTCCTCAAATTCGCCAAAAAGTTTATACGCTCGCTTGAGGTGGTTTTTGGGATCTTCGAAAATGAGCAGATGCGCAAAACGACAGATGGAAACAGATTTGCCGACTCAGTTCTGCCGTAGCGAACATTCACGTCATGTGACTGATCAGCTGTTTCCGCTCCGGACAACATGTAACATCGCTAAAACTAGTTGGCATGACAGAATAAATACAACTTGCCCGATAGCAACACATACCTGAAATATTCTCTCCATTTTGCTGAGATGTGTGGTCGGGTTCTGTTTTCAACCGCTACTTCCTGTTTACTGTAGACATGCGTAACGCTGACGTCTGACGTAATGACGCTGACGTCTGACGTAATGACGCTGTGCGTGGCCCGGTAGATGCGATTCAAGCCAGTTGATGGAAACACTTCTGCTTCGCATTAATTTGTATTTACATATTTGCGAGATTTCAAAAATTAGCTCAAAATTCGAAATGAAAATAGATGGAAACACGGTTATTGACAATGTTGCATTTTAAGTTTTTAACTCCATGTATTTTCCATCTGCTGCTTTAGGTGTTAATTTGTAAGGCTGCGTTCACACTGTAGGTCATAATAATCCACCATCACCCTCAGCACTGGCTCTCCTCAGGGATGTGTGCTGAGCCCTCTTCTGTTCACTCTGCTCACATATGATTGTATAGCCACACATCCAGGCTGTCATATTGTTAAGTTTGCAGATGATACAGCTGTGGTGGGATGCATCACAGATAATGATGAATCCAGCTACAGACAGGAGGTGGAACATCTGGAGAGCTGGTGCAAAGAGAACAACCTTCACATGAATGTGAAGAAGACGAAGGAGATGATTGTGGACTTCAGAAGGAACAAACACACCCACACCCCACTGTATATAGGTGGATCTGCGGTGGAGGTGGTCTCCAGCTACAAATACCTGGGTGTACACTTGAATGATAACCTCAGCTGGAGCAATAACACCACCAGCCTGATCAAGAAAGGTCATCAGAGACTCTACTTCCTCAGACGGCTGAGACGAGCCGGTCTGAGAAGCCCAGTCCTCACCTCGTTCTACAGGTGTGCAGTGGAGAGCGTCCTGTGCTCCAGCATCAACGTGTGGCATGGAGGCTGCACAGTTGCAGAGAGAAAAGCTCTGCAGAGAGTGGTGAAGGCTGCACAGAAGTCTGTGGGAGTCAGTCTCCCCACCATCACAGACATTTACACCTCCAGATGCAGAAAAAGAGCCACCTGCATCATGAAAGACCTCACTCACCCAGCACACTCACTCTTTGCACCACTCCCCTCGGGACGGAGGTTGAGGAGCATCAAATGTAGAACCACTAGACTGAGAAACAGCTTCTACCCTGAGGCTGTCAGACTCATGAATAAATAAATAATAAGAATAAACACTGCAAAATGTCACATCATACTGATACTGTACTGATCTGTTTCTTGTTGCTGCGTTCATCTGTGACCATCTGCTCATGTTCGTGCTGCTGTTTATAATGATGTTTTTCTACTACATTAGGGCTTAGTGTATTACTAGCTGATGTGATGTCTCTCTTAGTTAATCCTAGATGTTATTATTGTATTTCTCTTGCATTTGTTGTTGGATGTAACTGGGACCCTGTGTACATAATCTCGTTTTCAACACATGTACTACATGCGGTGCAAATGACAATAAATTCTCTCTGACTCTGACTCTCTCTGACTCTGATAATGCACGACCCCCTTTTGTTATGGTGCTCGGATCCGAATTAATTTTTTATATTTTTTTGTGTGGACATTAAGATTATAATTAAACTGCGACCTCCATCAAACTCCAGTGTGAACCTTTTACAGTTTTGAGGCAACCAACATGTACAAAAGATAATGTGACATCAAACACAGCTCGCTGAACCGATTAAATTATCTGACATGTTTGTTTAATGCAAGGTTTACATTTGGTCTTACTTCCCACTCCGGTGCAGCGTTATATTTCTGTATCGGGAGCGGCGTACTGAAAGTAGAAACAGGCTCGAGTATCGATCCCAACACATTATTGGTAAGATACGTCACTAAGGTTAGCATCATATGTTGGTGTACATTCTCATCCAGGACATGGGAAAATAAAAGAACAAAGACAAAACAACTGGACTTTTATTCTGTAGCTGAAGACATACAGAGTTCTAAGATTTAAACTTCTCAAGATTGCTATCATTATATTTTATTTATTATTATTATTGCTATTATTATTAAAGGTGCAGACTGCAGTTTCTGTAGAACGCAGCACTTAGAAAAATTTTCAACAGGGAAAGCATTCTGATCCCTCCCACTCAGAGCCATATATGGCTCTGCTCCCCCTTGCTCTGCTGAAATTCAAATTCAAGCTCTGTTTTTATTGGCTGGTTAAAAACTCTGTTTTTATTGGCTGGTTAACGGCGGGTCACTGTGGCTTTTTAGAAATGCTTTTAGTAACACCTGGAGAAGCAAGGGGACTATAGTTTTTTCAAAGATTACTTTGTCTAACATCAGTCTGTCAGGAGATAGTGACAGAGTGAAGAAATATGTTAAAAATATATTTTTAGAAAACTTACAGACTGCACTACAGAAACTGCAGACTGCACCTTTAATATTTATTTCATTATATTCAAAGAAAAAAAGCTCTGCAGAGAGTGGTGAAGGTTGCACAGAAGTCTGTTGGAGTCAGTCCTCCCACAATCACAGACATCTACTGTACACCTCCAGATGTAGGAAGAGGGCCATCTGCTGCATCTTGAAGGACCCCACTCACCCAGCGCACACACTTTTTACCTCACTCCCCTCTGGAAGGAGGTTGAGGAGTGTTAAGTGTAGAACCACTAGACTGAGGCCCTGTTTACACGGCGCGTATTTTGAGTGAAACCGCTCCTTTCTCTCTGCGTCTTTGCTTATCATTGACACGAGTCCACAAAGAGGGGGGCTTTGACTCCGATGGTTTTTGAACCCAGCCTCCAGAGTGGATCTTTTTCGCTCACCCCCCGTTGATAATGTAAACATCTCCTGCTGATCTTTTGTGTCAACCACATGCGCGCAGCTCGCACGCGCAGACAGTCAGGGCATGCGGACATTTCACGTGTCACGCTGCAAAATATAACAGTTTAACAATAATAAACAGTATTTATGTTAGCGTGGGAGATGTATAAATTTATCTGAACTACAGTATCTATCTGGACTCGTTACATTTTTTTAAACAATGCGTAACGTGCTGCATGTTGAAAATGAAGACAGCAGGTTTATTTTTTATTTATTTATTTATTCAGCACCACAAACTGTACGTAACACAAACACTGAGAATTAAACTGAACACTATTAAAACTCGTTAACCGAACTGTTAACTGAACTGTTGGGCAGCGCGGTGGCACAACTGGTAGAGCTGCTGCCTCTCAGCGAGAAGGTTGCCGGTTCAAATCCCGGTCCGGGGCCTTTCTGGGTGGAGTTTGCATGTTCTCCCCGTGCATGCGTGGGTTTCCTCCGGGTACTCCGGTTTCCTCCCACAGACCAAAAAACATGCTTGTTAGGCTGATTGGTGACTCTAAATTGACCCTAGGTGTGAGTGTGAGAGTGGATGGTTGTTTGGTGTGAGTGAGACAGGTCCCTCTTGTAAATGAGTCCCCGTGACTCAACGAGGCTAGCCTGTATAAATAAAGGTTGAATGAATGAATGAATGAAAGTTAATACGTTAATGAACTGGACTCTTGCTGTGTTTTCATCTGGACCCCATCAGAACCGGTCTGCCTGTTGGAACGACAGCTTCTCCACCTGGCAGAAAAAATAAAAAAAAAAAAAAACTCAGTTGTTGTGTGATCAAAGTAAACACAAGCAAACGTTATATTAAGAACGTTGATTTACCTGCTGTAAGTCATGTTTATCACAGAGGAAAGTCCGACATCATCCTCATCGTCACTCGGTTCTGGTCCACAGTCCACTCAGCGTCTGGTGTGCAGCTTGTTAGATGAAGCAGGACCCACTTGGCGTCAAGTCTGTCGACTCTTATCCAAAATCCAGCTTTAACTTGTTGTTAATTTGTTGTTAGCTCAACTTTTAGCCCAGAAGAACGCAGCAGACTGCAAGCAGAGTGGAGGCAGCACGCATGCGCAGTGGGTGAAGGTTCAGCAGCACGCATGCGCAGTGGGTGAAGGTTCAGCAGCACGCATGCGCAGTGGGTGAAAGGGGGCATGAGGGAGGGGGGAGATTCGAGCAGATCCGTGTCAACGCAAAACTTTTCATCTAATTAACATAGCCAAAACATCCGTTTCCCCCCCACAGTGTCCGTGTAAACAGGGCCTTAGGAACAGCTTCTACCCTGAGGCTGTTAGACTCATGAATATTATCTACCTAGGATAATCACTGTGAAAAATCTCATGTTGCTGCTGATCTGTTTCACGTTTCTGCTGATCTGTTTTGTGTTGCTGTGTTCGTTCGTACTCATCTGCTCACACAGACTCATGTTTGTGCTGCTGTTCGACGTATTGTTTTTATGCTACTAGTGCTTATTGTGTTTTTAGTTACAATTTTTCTTGGTTCATATCTTAGATCGTATTACTGTTTTTCTTTTACACCCATTTTAATACTTTTGTTTGATGTAACTCGGATCCTGTGTACACAATTTCGTTCCACAACATGTACCACATATGGTGTGAATGACAAATAAAGAACCATGCATCCTAGAATTGGATCAATTCGCGTCCACCTACCGTATTTTCTGGACTATAGGTCACACCTTTTTGCCTAATTTGCATGCCTTGCAACTTATAGAGAGGTGAGACTTGTTTATGGCTTTTTCCCCATATTTTTAGACCAAGTTTTGGCTCAGATATGACCGTTTTTCCATTTTGGCAATAATGGTGCAGTACCACTTTCGGCAGTGCAGTACCACCTTTGACCGCTAGGGTACACCAACCATTCCCACCTCATGTGTCCGACGAGAGCCTCCTCTGGACTGACTTAAGCCTCCAGTATAGCTGTGCGTTGTGTCCAGCGCCGCTGGACTCGCGTGTGCTGCGCGCCGGCAGTTCATATTATACTCTGTGCAAGCGCAGCTCTCTGGAGTGCAGGCTCCAGCAGCTGCAGCTGGGCGGAGCGTTTACCTACAGGACAAATTGAGGTCGCTGATTGGTCATTTGCTGACACGCGAGGCAGTTTATCAACGCGCGCGCGTAGGCAGTCGTAAAAGTTGAGCTTGGCGCGTTCACGCCCGCGATCAAAGGCTTTTGCCGCGGCGCTCACATGGCGTGCCGCAGCGCTCGGACTCAGGCGGAGCTATACTGGGGGGCTTTAGTCTGTCGCAGCCTGGCGTCCTGCTCTAGCACTACTTTGACTAAGGCTGCTGCGCTTTTTTGCGCAAGTGAACTTGGCTTCTAAATCAAAAAGGCGTTCAGTACAAGATCAACTGGACTTTATTTGTAACAGAAGACGTTTCGCTTCTCATCCGAGAAGCTTTAAGCGAAACGTCTTCTGTTACAAATAAAGTCCAGTTGATCTTGTATTGAACGCCTTTTTGATTTATCATGTCCTGGACGACTGAGAATCTTCACCAGCATTTGGCTTCTAAATCCCCTGCTCCCTTTCAGTGAGCTAGATAATGTCGATTCACATGCTAATGACTCATTAATTCTACACTTACACCCCCCACCCCCTATTCCTCAGTCCAAAATCCTTGGACCCAGTGCAGGCCTTGTATAACACATAAGCATTTATCGCTGCCAGGTCAAGCATGTTGTAGAACACGGCAATGGGCCGCACCGTAATATAAACGTGCAATCTGGCCCATTGTACCGGTATGTCAGTTGACCTCAGGTCATGTGACCTGTGTCGGTCCGTCAGTTGACCTCATGTCGTGTGACCTGTGTCATTTTGTCAGTTGACCTCAGGTCATGTGACCTGTGTTGGTCCGTCACTTGACCTCAGGTCATGTGACCTGTGTCGGTCCGTCAGTTGACCTCATGTCATGTGACCTGTGTCGGTCCGTCAGTTGACTTCATGTCGTGTGACCTGTGTTGGTTCGTCACTTGACCTCAGGTCATGTGACCTGTGTTGGTCCGTCAGTTGACCTCAGGTCATGTGACCTGTGTCGGTCCGTCAGTTGACCTCATGTCATGTGACCTGTGTCGGTCCGTCAGTTGACTTCATGTCGTGTGACCTGTGTTGGTCCGTCACTTGACCTCAGGTCATGTGACCTGTGTTGGTCCGTCAGTTGACCTCAGGTCATGTGACCTGTGTCGGTCCGTCAGTTGACCTCAGGTCATGTGACCTGTGTCGGTCCGTCAGTTGACCTCATGTCGTGTGACCAGTGTCGGTCCGTCAGTTGACTTCATGTCGTGTGACCTGTGTCATTTTGTCAGTTGACCTCAGGTCATGTGACCTGTGTTGGTCCGTCACTTGACCTCAGGTCATGTGACCTGTGTCGGTCCGTCAGTTGACCTCATGTCATGTGACCTGTGTCGGTCCGTCAGTTGACTTCATGTCGTGTGACCTGTGTTGGTCCGTCACTTGACCTCAGGTCATGTGACCTGTGTTGGTCCGTCAGTTGACCTCAGGTCATGTGACCTGTGTCGGTCCGTCAGTTGACCTCATGTCATGTGACCTGTGTCGGTCCGTCAGTTGACTTCATGTCGTGTGACCTGTGTTGGTCCGTCACTTGACCTCAGGTCATGTGACCTGTGTTGGTCCGTCAGTTGACCTCAGGTCATGTGACCTGTGTCGGTCCGTCAGTTGACCTCAGGTCATGTGACCTGTGTCGGTACGTCAGTTGACCTCATGTCGTGTGACCTGTGTCGGTCCGTCAGTTGACCTCATGTCGTGTGACCAGTGTCGGTCCGTCAGTTGACTTCATGTCGTGTGACCTGTGTCGTTTTGTCAGTTGACCTCAGGTCATGTGACCTGTGTTGGTCCGTCACTTGACCTCAGGTCATGTGACCTGTGTCGGTCCGTCAGTTGACCTCATGTCATGTGACCTTTGTCGGTCCGTCAGTTGACTTCATGTCGTGTGACCTGTGTTGGTCCGTCACTTGACCTCAGGTCATGTGACCTGTGTTGGTCCGTCAGTTGACCTCAGGTCATGTGACCTGTGTCGGTCCGTCAGTTGACCTCAGGTCATGTGACCTGTGTCGGTACGTCAGTTGACCTCATGCCGTGTGACCTGTGTCGGTCCGTCAGTTGACCTCATGTCGTGTGACCAGTGTCGGTCCATCAGTTGACTTCATGTCGTGTGACCTATGTCGGTCCGTCAGTTGACCTCAGGTCATGTGACCTGTGTCGGTCCGTCAGTTGACCTCATGTCGTGTGACCTGTGTCGGTCCATCAGTTGACTTCATGTCGTGTGACCTATGTCGGTCCGTCAGTTGACCTCAGGTCATGTGACCTGTGTCGGTCCGTCAGTTGACCTCAGGTCATGTGACCTGTGTCGGTCCGTCAGTTGACCTCATGTCGTGTGACCTATGTCGGTCCGTCAGTTGACTTCATGTCATGTGACCTGTGTCGGTCCGTCAGGTGACGGACAACAATAGGTCAAGCATGTTGTAGAACACAGCAATGGGCCACCTGCATGTGCCGGCACGCACCGTATATACATGTGCCAAGGACAAGGAGAGAGACAGTACTTGTAAGCAAAATAATTTATTTGACAGAACATCAGGGTTACAGGATAATCAGCACAGCAGAATAAGACAATTTTATGCATAAAATTGTTCTGGAGCAGACAAAGCTTTCCGTTCAGTGGATGTCCCAAAATGTTCAACTGTGAGATAACTTCAGGGTCTGTTATGTGTGAATTCAGGTCAGGGCCTCTCTTCTGACTAAGGGGGGGGAAGTGCAAGCAGAGTCTTAATCAAAGTCAAAGTCAACTTTATTGTCAGAACTGCAATATGTACAGGACATACACAGGACCGAAATTGCGTTTCTCTCAGTCCCTCGGTGCAACAGTAACCATCTAAACACTAAACACTAAAACATTTAATAAACATAAGCATAAAATAGTAAAAATGTAACACTGTCCTGAGTTTTTCATAATAGTATAAAAGTATGAAAATTTACACCAATCCCTGTTTACACGGACACTGTGTGGGGGAAACGGAACTTTTGGGTATGTTAATTAGGTTGAAAGTTTTGTGTTGACACGGGCGAATTCTGTGGATACGACTCTCTCCCCCTCCACCCCCCGTCCTCATGATTTCACTGTAGTTACCATGCTGGGCCATTAGATGGCGCTGTGATTTTTGGAACCTTCACTACTGCGCATGCGTGCTGCCTGAGGTAAACAGAGCAGCCGAGGCAGCCTGCCTCGTCTGTTTTCCTCTCTGGCTAAAAGTTCAGCTAACTACAAGTTGTTGTCAACAAGTTAACAACAAGTTAAAGCTGGAATTTGGATAAGAGTCAACAGATTTGACACCAAGTGGGACCGCTTCATCTAACAAGCTGCACACCAGTTGCTGACTGGACCGGAACCGCGTCAACATGTCTGACTTTAGTCCGTGAGAATCAGCTGATTTCCAGCAGCGCTACAAGGTAAACAATGTTCTTAATAATGTTTCCTTGTGTTTAGTTCGATCACAGAACAACCAACTGAGGTTTTATTTTTATTTTTTTCCTGCGAGGTCGAAGCTGTTCCACGAAGCGGACCGGCGGTTCGGATGTGGGTCCAGTTTCCACCAGGATGAAAACAACAGAGTCCAGTTCATTAAAGTTCGGTTAACGTGTTTTTAAAAGTGTTCAATTTAATTCTCAGTGTTTGTGACATGAGTTTGTGGTGTTGAATAAATAAATAAATTAAAAATCAACCTGGTGTCTTCATTTTCAACATGCAGCATGTTAGGCATGACGTAACGAGTCCAGATAGCTTCATTTAGCTCAGATAAATTTAAATATCTCCCACGCTAACATAAATACTGTTTATTATTGTTAAACTGTTAATATATAGCACATTTAGTATGTTATAGTGCAGCGTGACACGTGAAATGTCCGACTGCCTCGTTAACAGCGACAACTGGATCCAGGCAGCTGGCTCTCTTCCAACACAGATGCAGGTAAGGTGTAGAATAATTAAATATGAGAATCAAAATATATTCCATCAGCTATAGTTCAGAAAGTGGTGCGTGTGTCCACTGTCCAGTCCACCGCCATTGTTAAAATGCCGGCTGTCTGCGCGTGCGTGCTGCGTGCATGTGTTCAAACAAAAGCTCCGCGGGAGATGTTTACATTATCAACGGGGGGTCTGCGAAAAACTTCCACCCTGAGAGCTGGATCAGAAAAGTATCGGATGCAAAGAGGGGGGCCAGCAGCGTCGTGTAGGCGATAAGCAAAGACGCAAAGAGAAAGTAGCGGTTCCACTCAAAATACGCGCCGTGTAAACAGGGCCTTACTTACCTGGTGGAAACATTGGAATGCAGTCTGGTGTGGTGTGGGTGTCTGAGTTGTGTGCACGCATATTTATAACAAAAGGCAGTTAATGGCCCACTAATGGTTGAGGAGAAGGAGGGGGTTTGTCCTCAGGATCTTGAAAATTCAGTCATTCTAGTGTTAAAGGTATGAACTAGCTACTTCGCTGTTAGCTCAGTGTTTGTTAGCAAAATAGGTCAAGAACCACAGGACAGATTTTGATAAAACTTACAGAACTTAATCACTAGATGGATATTTACAACTGATTAGCTTTATGAGATGTTTGAGATAAAATTGGATGTTTTATAGACGTAAATGTGTCGCGGTTAGCTTAGTTGATTTTTCCTTGTACGTTTGAGCAAATAGCTCATAAACCACACAGCAGATTTATTTTTTATTGACTTACAGAAAGTAATCACTAGATGTACATTTACAAACTGTTAGATGTTGGAGTTATTTGAGATAAAATTTGATGTTTTTTATAGATGTAAATGTGTCGTGGTTAGCTTAGTTGTTTTTCCTTGTACTTTTTCAAAGCAAATTTTTTTAAATCTAGCAGATTTGACCATTACGTGAATTTATTAAGGAACGGTTAAGCTAAGTGTAAAGGAATCTATAGGCCGTTTGTGAAATCTGTAACAATGGAGTCCAAGTGACTGTCAGCGTGTTGTAGACTGTCACCTTCTGGACTCAGATGTCCTTGAACCAAGACTTCACTGAAATCCTTGCTGTAAGCCGAATTACCTATCCCACAGGACAGTACAGCGTCATCGGTGTGGGACCCTTGGATCTCCACACCTTCTTCTACCGATGGTAGGCAGTGCTCAGTGAGTGCTGAAGGTGTCAGCTCGCAGAGGAGGTTCTCGTGTTGGTCCAGAGTCTGGTCCACCTGTTGAGTCTCCTCTGTCTCACCTGTATATGAAGGTTCACTTACCGGGCTCGTGGTCTCGGTTGGGGAATCCCATGTGACCTCAGCGGTACCTGTTGTTAGACAGTCAGTGTCCTGACCTTGGGTGGGCACCTCGATTGGCAGTGGACTGCTCACTGTGGCCCACAATGTCTGACTACCATAATCTATAATCGCTTCAAAGCGATTTATAAAATCTTGGCCGACCAGAAATGGGAAGGAGTCCACCGTAGACACATGTACCGGATGGCAAATTGTCGTCTCGCCCATCTGCATGTGAACCATGGCAATAGCTGTCAGGGTTGTACCCATTTCTGAGAGTCCTTGCAACTCTATAGCACATTCTGTCAGGGGTATCTCTCTGCCAACACTGTTAGCGGCGGTCCGTAGCCTCTCAAACAGCATGTTTGCTATAATTTTCAGCAGAAAAATAATTGTTTTTACCATGTTAATCTTGTTAAAAGTCCTTCCGTGCATGCTTCTGTGGTCGTCATTTTCAGCAGGGCAAATGACGTGCTGACGCGTAGCGGTGACGCATAATAGATGCGACTTATATAAAGGTGCGACCTGTTTATGGATTTTTCCAATTTATTGACAATAATTGGACAAAGCAACTTATATAAAGGTGCGACCTATAGTCCAGAAAATACTGTACATTACTGATGTAAGAATCGGATGAAATGCGACATGACTGTTCAGTCTGAGGTCACTTTGAAAAACATCAGTTATGTATCCGATTCAGTACCCCATATGAAAAAGACTGGGTCGGATTTTAAATGAAAATAATCAGATTTGTCACCTTCAGACTGTCTTGAAAATATCTGATGTGTAGGGCAAAACAATTAAATTAAATTCAAAAATACTTTATTTATCCCAGATGGAAATTGCATGTTGTAACTCATCATCCTGGTTTCATTAAAGAGTTGTTCTAGATGCTGATGGCTGTGGGCAGGAAGGATCTCTTGTAGCAGTCTGTCTTACAGCAGATCTGAAGAAGCCTCTGACTGACTCTGTTGATGTACAGTATAACAGTCTGATGAAGAGGATGATGAAGAGGATGCTGAGGGTTGTCTATAATGTTCTTCATTTTATGAAGAATCCTTCTTTGTACAATCATCTCCAAATGTTTTAGAGGAGTCCCCAAAACTGAGCCAGCCTTCTTTTGTTGATCTTTTTGAAGTCACTTACTCTGGTGCTACTACCCCAGCAGATGATGGCAGAAGAGATAACACTCTCTACAACAGACGTAGAAGATATGCAGCATCTTGTTGCAAACATTGAAGGACTTCAGCTTCTTCAAGAAGTACAGTCTGCTCTGTCCCTTCTGGTAGACGGCTTCACTTTTGCATCTCCAGTCTGTTGTCCAGGTGTCCACTTCTTCTCCCATGATGAAAATAGTGTTGGACCTGTTCCAGTTTCTCCTGAAATCTACAATCATCTCCTTTGTTTTGTTCACATTCAAGATGCGATGATTTTTTCCACACCATGCCACAAAGTGGTCCACCAATTCCCTCTACTCAGCTTCTTGTCCGACTGCAGAGTCATCTGAATATTTCTCCAGATGACAGGACAGGAGTCTGTTTTGTACTGGAAATCTGAGGTGTACAGAAACAAAAGGAATAGTGAGAGTACAGTCCCCTGTGGTGCTCCTGAGCTACTGCCTACCTGGTTAGACACACAACCCTTCAGTCTCACAAACTGTGGTCTGTTTGTCAGGTAGTCTTTGATCCAGGTGATTGTTGAAGCCTCCACCTGAGTCTTCTGGAGTTTCTGACAAAGCAAATCAGGCTGACTTGCTTTGTCAGCAACTGCTTGCTTGCTTACAATTACAATTGCTTTTCAACTGAAAATCGGATTTGGGCTACATTTGCCTGCAATGCGAACATAGCTTAATTTTTTTTTACTGTTTTGTTGATACTCGTGGTTCCCTCTTTGAAAGGTTCTGAACAGTTAATATTGTGTCTGTTGTAGAAACATCTTCGATCAATCCCAGTTAAAGGAATAGTTTAATTCTGGCTTAAAGAACATGGTAACTCGTCTGAACTGAGCCATGACCAAAGTGGATTGCTGCGTGTCTTCTTAAAATAGCTCAAATTTCAAACGCTTCACAGCGGTTCATGGACCACAATTGGTTTCGCTTGCCGATCAAAGAGATGTACAAAATAAAATGTATTATTTGTTCATAATCCTTCTATAAAACCTTTTTAAGATGATGGTCATATTGAACACAAGCATTTTTATGTTGACTTATTTTACATTTTATAGCATAATATGGCTTTAAGTACGGTATTTATCTTTCACTGTGACATGAATACTGAAACAATATTATCTGCTAGAAAATCAACTTACTGCAGTATGGCTTGGTTTTTATTGTTTTTCAACCAAGTCTATTGTTGACCAGCCAGTATTAAACGTGAAGCAGCTGGGATTGGTTTTTATGTATTTTGAGATGGAGCAATGAATTTATTGCAGATATATAAACATATGCCCTATATAATCCCACTTCAGAGTAGAGTAGAACTTTAATATAGTCTAATTCGTGTCGTCATATTATTTTCTGGTGACGTGAGCTGGAGAGACGTTTGACAAAACATTTGGTGTGAATTGTTTTCGACACTACATGTGCCTTTTTTAGTAAATTCTGACAGCTTAAACACATAAATAAAAACGAATGCAACACTATATATACAGTAGTCTATTTGTCTAGTCTTCCATGGATTATCAAATGTTTTCACACTATCCGTCTCTTACAGTGTTCTGTTCCCATTTTTACTGTGCATAATATATTCACAGTATTTTTAATAGATTGAAATAATTGTCTTTGGCCTTGGTGAGTTGGCCGAAAAGTGTATTTGGCAGGGACTCATGTGTTCCCCTCTCCGAATTAGAAAATAGTCACGACTGGAAGGTCTCATCATGTTTTTATCCAAGATGAATTTAATAGAATTGGCAATTTTCACAGAGAATGAGTTTACATGGTGGAAACTCACAGTCCCTTGGGTTACAGACTAATGAATGTTAGTTCCAGATAATAGGATGGCTTTTTTTATTTTTTATTTTTTTATTTTTTTACAAAAACCTTTTTTTTATAAATATATATTTTATTTAGAGCAATCCAACATTTTTTTTCCTTGTTTTTGTTAGAAATGTGAAAAAAATAAAATTCTGAAAACAATATAATAAAATTAGGATTTATAAACTTAGCTTTTCAAATCATTTTTGTTCTTCCTCCCAATTTTAATGATTTTTTTTTCTGTTTTTCTGGTTATGATTTGTATTAACTGGCATTAAATTTATATGGTAAACCATGTACGGTATTGGAAAACATTCATATTTCTAAGCAATCAATATTATCACGATATACTGTACATAGATTTACTTTACACAATTTGTATACAAATAGTTTTTTAATTTGTCCATTGTTCTTTAAAACTGAGAGCATTTCAGTGTCCTGTATTATTTGTTACCTTAGAGATGTTGTGTTGTGGCTCAGCTGTATTATGATTGTATTAACATCTAATTTAATTAACAAAGAAACATTAAGGGGGAAAAATGCCTGTGTTGGTTGTCCATAACAAATGCCTGCCCATACCATTACACCACCGCCACCATAGGCCACTCGAATCACAACACTGACATCAGCAAACTGCTAACCTGCCATCTGTCCTGTATGCTGCAAACCAGAATCCATCCATGACGAGAATACCTCTCCAATGTGCCTTACGCCATTGCTTTCTTTCAGGGATCACCACAACGAGTCATCCTCCTCCATCTCACTCGTAAATTCAATTCAGATCTGATCCGGATTCAGATCCAATCACAGTCAATTCAGTTACGGTTTGAACACATTACTGCCAAGCCAGCACATTGAAACGAGGATGATGCATCTTATCAAAGCATCATTTTACAAGTCGACTCTAAATTTGACAGTTTTGTAGAAACAATCTTTGCAATCTTGTAATTTTCTTGGGTTTAGTCAAATGATGCAAAACTAATAGGGAGATGCTTTACAAAACAGATAGATAATAGCATATACATTAAAAGCATATCCATAGATTATTCCATAAGATAGTACTTTTAATTTAAACAATTGAAAAACTAGAGGCAGCTGCAGACAAAGTGACATATTTAGTCAATTACAGTTAGGGCTGGTGAAAAATCTTAGGAAACCACTAAAGAGCTTCTCAAATTAAAGGAAGCTGTTTAAAACAACTACTGCAATGACTTCTAATTTCATAATTTTAATTTCAATTCAGTTTATTTAAATAGCGCCAAGTCACAACAGAGGTTGTCTCAAGGCACTGTACAAAAACATTCATGTATGTACATTAAAGAAGCCAATTAGTAAAAGTTATCTATCTAAGGAAGCCAGCAGATTGTGTTGAATCTTCACTTTATAGCAGTCTCCCATCCTGAGCAAGCACAAAGGCAACAGTGGAAAGGAAAAACTCCCTTTTAACAGGAAGAAACCTCCAGCAGAACCAGGTTCAGGACAAGCAGCCATCTGTTTTGACCATCTAAGGTTTGAGAGAACAGAAGGAGAAACAGACAAACACAGAATGGCAGGTCCAGGTGAACTTTCTATAGAAGGAATGACAAAAAAATAAACATGTTAAAGTTTTAAATAATTACAAATACAACAAGTAGAGTAGAGCAAGTGAAGACAGCAGCAGAGTGAGGCAACATGGTCAGTTTTTCATCTAGTAGTCTAAAGGCCCTCCCATACTCGGGCATACTTTATTCCACGGAGGTCTACACATACTCGAGGCAGACTCAACGCGGACCCAAAATGGACGTCCGCCGGCCATGTCCGCGCAAAGATCAATTTTTACGACTGCGTACGCATACTCTGTGTCACACAATAAACTGCCCGGCAACAGACTGTTTTGTCTGCAACACCAACCACTTTCTGTGCAGTCGCAAGGATACAATTTTTTGTTTGTTTTGTTAGAACGCTGCTGCTCCGGAGTCGCTCTGCCTCTACCTAGGGCTGCCGGCAGCTTTTGTATTTTTATTTTTATGAGTCTGATCTGTGACACGACCTGTCAATCCAGTAGGTGTGTCAGCAAATGACCAATCGGCGACCTCAATTTGTCTTGAAGGTAAACACCCTTACCTGCTGAGCTGGGCTGCAGCTCATCAGGGTGTATGCTTGAGTATGAAGTCTCAACCGTCTGCGGACAGTACGCACGAAGTACACACAGTACGCCCAAGTACCGGTATGTAGGGCCTTAAGCCTATAGCAGCATAATTAAGAGATAGTTCAGGAAACTCAAACAACCCTAAAGGCTCCAGTATAGCTCTGCGTAAGTCCATACGCATGTCCGTACGCACGTGCTGTACGCAGACAGTTCAGCCCCACACCCCAGCATACGTTCTCACATACATTCTTGCGTTTTCGCACCAAATTCTTGATGTCATTTGAGCAGCTGCAGCGCAGAGCGTTTACCTACGGGACAAATTGAGGTCGCTGATTGGTCATTTGCTGACACGCCTACTGAATTGATTGAGGGGGGGTGGTGAAAGACGGGGGCTGGCAGCTGCAGCCGCAGCGGTGTTCTGTGTTTATATGTTAATAAAAAGTTTTAAAAAATAAAATAAAAACAGGGAGCGCTGTTCCTGCAGCCCACACATCAGACCAACACACCAGGAAATCTCCAGACCCTCCCGCAGCCACACTGGACCCAAGTTTAATTAGCTCGTGACAAATTCATTCATTTCTCATCATTTCAGTCATGGAGTCAACAGAGGAGGAAGCGATCACTTGCCTTTTGGCAAAAAAACAACAAAATAAAAGGTCAGATCAGGGATGAAGAAGGGGGAATTTAATACATTTGTGTCTCATACAAAACAGTCCGGCGCCGGGCAGTTTATTGTGCGACAATGCATTTGCGTACGCGGTTGTAAAATTTGAGCTTTGCGTGTACATGCCCTGTGGGGATACGCTTGTACCTCTGCGTAGTACGTGCGTACAGCTACGTATGGACGTACGCAGAGCTACGGTATAAGGGAGCCTTAACTATAGGATTAATAAAAAAGGAAAGACTGAAGTCTGCCTGTACTTTTAGAAGTAGACAAGGTGTCAGCCTCATGGACAAAAAGTGGAAGTTGATTTCACAAGCGAGGAGTCTGATAACTGAAAGATCTGCCTCCCTTTCTTCTTTTGGAAACTCTAAGAACCCTAAGTAAACCTGCAGTCTGAGAGAGAAGTGATCTGTTAGGAAACTATGGAACAAGAAGATCTGTAATATAAGAGCCTACCATTTCAACAGCTTTCCCTAAGACAGTTGTTTTTACACAACTGTGTTGGGTGTTCTGTATGTAGGGACTGGTAATGCTAATTTTAGTCCAACTTTGACAGTAGTTGCGGTCAAACAGCTTCCAACAAAAAATAAAAAAAATACCTGTGCTATTCTACAGGTATATGTTTACCAAAGATTAATTTCTTTTCAGTGTGTTACTACAGTATGTTTGGAAATTAAATGTTGAGTACAGTATTTTTACTCTATATGGTTTCAAATTCAGAACAACTCCCAGTAATCTTTGGGTATGCTAGACTTAGGCAGGTTGGTGATGCACTTTATCTGCACAGTATTTAAGATTAGCGAGTTTTGTCCCCAAACGTCCATTCCTCACCTTAAATATATTTTGTCACCGAGTTTCTTTTTTTCAAGCTGCACCTCAAGCCTTTTCACATTTGAAACCAGTCCTCTTCACTCAGGACAGACAGATCTGTCTTCCTGTGACAGCTGAAACAGCAGCATGTTGTTAGAGCCCTGTAAGGAGCTGCCCCTCAGTCGTTGTCTGTCTGCTGTTTGTACGAGTGTTGCTGAGCATGTTGAGTGTGTGGGCTGTGTTAGGCAGTGCTGTGCATTTGTGGTCGCTGCTTTATCTCCACTCTGCTGGGCATTACTGGCCAGTGATATTTTAACTGACAGTAGAGTAGTTTGAGAACATACTTCAACTGGCCAAAGTCCCAGTTCTCTTAACAGTATAGCTTAAAGCAGCACTTGGAAAGTGTGTAAACCTGGAATAATAGAAGTTTTGACTATTTTAACAGCACACTGAGAGTCATTATGCATATTCACGGGTCTCGGGGACTGAGAATATGCATTTCATAACTTTCATTTTCAGCCCTGGAAGAGTTGCATTTAATGTTCATTCACACTCTAACAACTTAGTAACAACATACTCAAGGTGCACTGTTTACTCGGACAAAGTCTGAAAATTTTACATTAAGATAAGAGGGTGGAGGGGGGGGGGAGCCCTATAAATTTATCAAGCTTGAAGAGGGGAAAACACTATTGTGGAGGCCAGAATAAGAAAGAAGGCGAGTACGGTAAGCTGAAGACATTACTGCTGTTTACGGTACTCACCAATCAAACCTCAGGGGGGATAAACAGAACACAAAATCTGTTACAATCTGTTTTTTTTGTCTCAGATTTTATGTCAGTATTTTGCAGTGGTGTTGAACACAATTTCACTTTTTATCTTCTAGTTTTAAAGATCTTACACAGTAACGTGAGATTCTGCAGATACTATTGATTAGTAAATGGACTGTACTTATATAGCGCCTTTCTATCTTATCAAGATACTCAAAGCACTTTACACTACAATCTGTGCCCTCATCATACGGCACTCTACTAGATCTATACAAAGAATAATCAATGCTTTATCATATTCATACACCAATGGGACACACATTGTGGAGGCAATGAGGGGTTCAGTGTCTTGCCCAGGTACACTTCATTATGTGACTGCTGGTGGAATTGAACCCCCAACTCTTGCATTGGAAGACAACTGCTCTAACCACTCAGCCCCAGCCATCCCAGTGGGCAGTAATATTATCTTTACATGGTAAATGGTAAATGGAGCTTATTTATATACTGTAGCGCTTTCCAGACCCCTGTGAGGAGCCCCAAAGCGCTTTACAATACCAGCCATCCACCCATTCATTCAGACATTCATACACCGGTAGTGGTACTTTACTACTAAAACTTGAACTTGAACATGCTTCAGTGGTAGCTTCACTAATAATTTTTGCTCTACAACTAGCGCCAAAATTGACTTTGCGTGCAATTCTGTCGAATGCACTGCAGAGAGTTTCAAATGCAACATACAAAGAGCTCGACTGAAAAGCCAATGCCCTTTCAGTTGTTTGATGGAACCATAGGAAGCTGCACGGAGCAGAAAAGCTGAGCACGAAGTCGGACATGGATGACATTTAGTGTCTGAATGTACTCTTGACTTTGTATTAGATCACTAACAGACAAGATCAATTCAACTATGTGATCTGTTTGTCCAGGGAGTATTTCTGAAATCTAAGAAAACTTTGTAAATGAAACAACAACACATGTAAATAATATACTATCCATCTGAAATGTTTCCACTAAAGTTTCAAGCTGGGGGTGAAACTAAACATGGTGGGAAACAAAGTGGGGATAAGATGAGGACATAGCCACGAGACCGTCATACGTTTATGAACTGAATGTTTTAAACCTTCAAGAAGATGATAGATTATAAGGACTTTTAAAGCCCTGATACTCTTAAGTATTTGTAGAATTAATTCAATGGAACCATTTGTAGGCTGATCAGGAGAAGTAAGTCTAACTAATAACTCTGTAATATATTATGAACAACATTTATTTACTTTGTATCTGAAGAAAGACTGAAAGATTTCCATAAAAGGACTTATTAAGATATAAATCTTTTGGAAGCCGTTTGAAGACAACTTTTCTTTTGGCTAAACTCGTCAGGCAGAGCTGCTTAATCCTTTGTTTATAGTCTATATTTGTGAAAGGAGCATTATTGACTCATGTTCTGTGTATTAGAAAGAGAGAGTTTCTCATCGAGATTTGCTCAGTGCTTTATATTCAGATTTAATTCCAAACTCTGCCTTGTTTCTTTTTCCTTTAGTCATACAGAAGTACACCTTCTTATTTTAATCCATCCAAGTTTATTGTCTTTTTGGCCCTCCCTGTTGCAGCAATTGGTTATGTGAAATTTAATCTTGATTAAGTTTTTATGAAGCATTTAATATCCATCAAAAGATAATTTTGTTTTGAAGACATACATATTCTCCAAACTGCATATTATCCCTGTTTAACACCTGATTAGCCAGGGATTTTTACAACCCCGCCCATACACTCTGATGTAGATTTTTATTTAATAGGCAACTGCACACTGGCTTCAGAGGGCCATTCACATTAGGTTTGAAAAGAACCCCAAGCATCATCCTGATGGTCTGACCGGAATATCAATCCTTCCATTCCAGTATGAATTATCCCCCTCACCTGAACCTCCTGAGTAGCAAGGATGAGCAGACAGCAGAAGAACACAAAGACTTCAGAACAGGAAAGTAGGAGCAAAATATCAGTGTAAGTGTTCAGAGAAAGCAAGTGTGATCCTGCATGAAAAGAAAAAGAGAATTGGCTTGTTAGGAAGATTGCTGCATTATCCCATGTGTTCCGTACTTGCCACGGTACATGACGCACCGCCGTATAAGTCGCATCAGTCCAAATATGTCTAATAAAGTAGAAAAAACATAAATAAGTCACTTTGCCGTATAAGTCGTATCTATTATGCATCACCGCTGATGCGTCGCATTTGTTGTGTGTCACCGCTAACCACCCTGAAATGTGGGCCGGTGTTGTGCCAAATGGCGGCCGCGGGAGTGTTTACAGGAGGACTTTAACAAGAATTTAACAAGATTAATGATTAGAAACAATTATTTGTTTGCTTGAAATTATAGCAAAGGTGTGTCTCAGTTTAACTTTTCCTTAAAGACCATGTAAAGTAAATTTCAATGTGTGGTTTTAGTTTGTCACACGGCATAAATATGTGTTATTAATCACCCATATAAATCTGACTGATTAAAAACATTGTTTACCTTATAAAATTAAGTCTCAAAAATAATGAAAAAACATAATTTTCCCTTGGTCTGAAACGCTGGGGGCGTGTCAGCGCGTGGGCGTGGTTTCAGCGCAGTACTGCGGCCTGCAGCTGAGCTGTGTGTGGAGAGGCAGACAGGAGCAGAGCCAGTAAACCTGCTCTGTTTTTATCTGAGTTCTGGCTGTAACAGCAGCTACTTTTTCCAAGAGTTACGCTGTTTTTGTAAATAGTTTTCTTGTGTGTTTTTAATCTGGAATGAATAAAAAATTAAAAAAAGTTGTACCATGCGGGAATTGAACCCATAAGGTTTGGGACGGAAGGCAAACGCTTTATCCATTGACCTATCCAGGCATTACAGATACTTGGTATAAAACCACGCGGTATAAAAACACGTTATGATTTGTACGGGTGCCCTGACCATTGCGACATCCAGGGAAGATGCACGAACGAGGCATAATTGATTAGCTAGCTAACAATGAACAAAATATCTATGCTATTGCTATCTGATGCTATCTGCGATTCGCGAGTGAACGGCTCCACCGAGGCGAATTTATACGGCTGGAGCTGCAGGGGGTGGGGCTATACTTAAGAAGACCGCGTGACGAAACGCGGTCACATTTAAAACACGCCTAAAAAATCCTGAAACAGAAATATCTTTATACACAGTTTGCTCTATAACTCCAAAATTAATTGAGCTACAATTTTGAGACTTTTTACTCATTTACAAGATTACAATTATGACATTTATAATGTTTATTGAAGAAAATATTGAAATTCACTTTACACGGTCTTTAATAAATGCACTTTAACAGTCAAATCAGCTGCATTTCAGAAATTGATTCGCGGAAGAGGGAGCACGAAGAGGGAGGATTCGCTGTGCATTTTGTCAAAATTTAACAAGATTAACACCTAAAAACAATTATTTGTGTGAAATTATAGCAAAGGTGTGTCTCAGTTTAACTTTTACTTAATAAATTAACTTTAATGGTCAAATCAGCTGCATTTCGCCTAGGCGATGTGGTGAAATGCAGCTGATTTGATGTTTGCTCAGAAAGTTCCGGAGGGAGACGAAGGTGGCTTGGTATGGCAAGCCAAGTGTCTCATTAATAGCCACTTTTACCTATTAATGAGACACTTGGCTTGCCATATTAGTCAAGGGCCCTCTAGCTGCTTAAAATGATAGTGTTCAATATTTTCCATTTCAGAATGAATGAAATCGTCAGATCTCAGCCAAAAATTGGGCTATAAATATGGGAAAAATCGTATATTAGTCACTTTGCTGTATAAGTTGCAGGACTTGTAAATGTATGCAAAAAGGTGCAACTTATACAGCAATAAATACAGTAACAGTTAAAATTTAACAAGATTACAGTTAACTTACCAACTTACAGTTAGAAGGAAAATATTCAGATATTTCGCATGGGTCACTTTATTTTTCACTTTGCATAATGAAACCTCTTCTCTATGTAATGTTATTTATCTTAAACATACAGTATTACTAGGAGTTATATTAACATCAGTGGTCACTTTTCTTTCAACCTAACCGTCAATGTGAGTAATCTGTCAGTTTCATTACATTATACTGTAGCTTTAACCTGACTTCTGTATTCATGGATGTTCTTTGTACAGCCTTGAGGCCTTTTCACAAAACAATTCAGCGATATGGCCACAAAGACAAAACCCTGTTTAGGCCGCCTCTGGCTGTTCATAAATCACTAATCAAGCTAGCAACATTCTGCAACAATGTGAGCTTACAAAAAAAAAATTGAGCCAGCATCATGGAGCCATAAGAGTTGTAGTGTAACTAAAAGGCATGGACTTGCAGCGAAACACATGGAATAAGTCAGACATCTCCCACTTCAAATCCTGTAGCCGGCTGGCTGCACAGATCATTTGTCTTCACTACAGCACATAATCAAACCCTAGATGTCAATGTACTCCTTCATTCATTGACTATTTTGGTTTGTCACTACCTCCCTTGGCAGCTCAGAGGCATAACAGCAATGGTTTTAATTCAACCCCCACCCTCCCCAATTGTAAAGTAAAAAAAAAAACAAGGTCACCATGTTTCTTACATTAATCACACAGAGATAGGAAGAAGACATGTCAGGCATGGTCTAAGTGTTTTGAGGCTGTTGAGACTGCTGAGGTGCACATGCTTTTCTTCATACTGGTTTGGGGTTCGCTGAGACTCAGCTTTTGACATCTGGGCTAGAGTTGAAATCGGGTCTAAATAATCCGAAATGACCCGGCCCCAGCTTGCAGCCATCATCTCCTAACCCCACCTGATCCAACAAATAATAAAAAAAAACTGACATTTTTAATTAAGCTTTGACTGCTTATACCACCAATTATTATTAAAGGTTGGCGAACGCGTGCTTCTGAGTAAAGGGGGCAGAAGATCGGAGCTGAGGAGCTATCAAAGCGCATTAAATGCTTTCCATGCTTCTGCCTGCATCCTGCTCTTACATGTCAGATATTTTGTGATCTCACCTGCTTGGGTCGTCGGCCACGTCCGCTGAGTGCAGCAGCTGAATTAACGTCCATTTGGGCTGATGGATCGATGGCAGTAGTCCATCTGAAGCTTAACTGAACTTTTGACCTCTTTCAACCAGCTGGTCAGCGTGCAGTGAAATGGCCAGGTGTGGCAGGTGTAGTATGGCAAGCCATGTTCACGTTGGCATAAATTGGATCATCAGCCGCGCGCATCCCTGATGCAATAAAAAGCTAGACAACGACCCGGCCCACACATTAAGCAAGTTATTATGGCCCAGGGTGGGTCTGGACTCCGAGTTTGGGTTAGAAATGACCGTGCTAATCGGGGCTAAACACTTTTATCTAGTAGGGGATGATAATGTGCTGGTTTGTCAACTATTTGTTTAAGAAACGGAGCTTGAGTTTTGTCTTGGCTAAATTTAGGTACCTTTTTAATATTTTAGTAAACCATAAATGGTTGGACAAGTGTAAATATAAATTATTCTCCACACAGTTTCTCCTCTGAACACTCATCCTTGTTGTTTTCTTCTATCTGCTTGTTAGTTTTGTGGTTCTTTGGCCTCTGTTGTTCCTTTGGTGTCACATTTTGAGTGCGAGTTTTATCACTGCATATACTTCGTCTGTCGGCAGCTAGGACGAAAAAGTCACTAAATCTTTTACTCCCCATGGTTGACTGCAAAGGGACCTTGTGCACTGATACAGATGACAAAATTTATGCCAAACAAGCCTCATGGTTGAGCAGACAGTGGACAATAAATTGCACATTAGAATTCAGAAAAGCATTGCTTACAGTAGAATATACTTACCAATATATGTTGTTTTTGTCACTAAAACTGTCTGTGATAATATTAAGTATTCATTTTTAATTATTAGATATATTATTGACAAGAGAGCAAAGCATCCTCATTATTTTTTTACATCTCGTGGTTAGTTTTAACCTTTATTTTGTTTATTGTTTTTCACCTTGAATAAAAGAAACTATTCTGCATTACATTATATATTTTTCCCCACAATTTGTATTTCAGCTGAGCAGCTGCAACTCATAAAATATTTTTTATTCACCACAGCGGGAACTGGTCATTGTTCAAGGTCAAGTTTGAAACCATAATTTACTGTTGTGGGATGTTAAGTGGCAATAAAACACAACATGTTGGAATATAAAAGCTGTTAAAATAGTGCAACACAAAGCAATTTTATTTACCAATGAAAAGTTAATCTCTCAGCAATTAGAATTAAAAGTGCATTCAACACAAAACACAGCGAGTAACGTCTTTTTCATTCAACCTTTATTAAATTTTAGACAGATAAGTCACATTGAGCCTCCAAGACTCATTTACAAGTTAGATCTGCTTAGACAGACAAAAAGTAATGAAATTAGACACATTAGGAAATGGAGGCGAAAAAATTCCTATTAAAATCTTTCTTCATGTCTTGTGAGCTTTTGTGTTTTTCACCCTTTATTTGAAATTATCTTTTGTGCTCACTCTGTTTGTTGTTAACAGAGACTTTGACATAGAATAATAGCATGAACTAAAAAATTGTAACTCAAGCGAACTCAACAGAATCTGATTGTTCCAAATTCAAACACGCTCTTCTTTTTGTGTTGCATACTGGTTTTCATTTGTTTGGTGTTTTAGTGGCCACTATAAATGTGTTACTTTAAATAAAATTAAAAAAAAGCAAAAATGATTTGTTTTTTAATTGCTGTCATGGTCTTGAAATTAAAATTTTAAACTTGTCTTACTGAGGTAGAACTATAATAGTTACAAAAATAGAACTCATAATGACTTGAATTTGCATAAGCATATTGCTTTTTTTAATCTCTTTGAATAATGTATGGGCTCCTATTCTATTCTGCGTTAAAAAGTTATAGCCTCTTTCATGTGTAGATTGCACTTTGGCATTGGCAGTTGGATTGGAGCTCATCTCTTTTCCTCCAGACACTGACAACGTGAGGCGACAGCACCGAGGGTTTGTGATCACCACAGTTTCTCGACGTCTGATGGTGTGTAAGAGTCCTATTTCTCAATGGGTCGAGAATAACTGTTATTAGATTTTTTTTTACTGTTTTCTGGGTTTCAGAAAAGGGAAAAGCACCATCAATTCCAAGTTGCCAAGTTATTATTCAGTTCTTTTTCCACACCTTATTTGATCCAAACAGTAAAAGCAAGTTAGCAGCACAGCAATATTTGAGACTTTACCAAATCACTCAAACTAAAAGCTTAGGCTTCAGGAAATATTACCATATTATCATTTTTCTCCCTGTTTTGCATGGTGCTTCAGAGTCAGCCTTCAACAAAGTATATGCCAGTAAAACCTTTTGGAGGTTTATTATGGTGCTGCACGTTGAATTAAAATTCTATACCCAGGCCTCATTCATCTGTATAATTTGTAGTTGTACAATCCTTTGTGATATTGGCATTGACATACTTTTTGTTCAACCATAGACAGACACAATTGGAGCAATTTGGGAATTTAACCATTTGTCTTCCAACTGTTTGTTGATTAAGGCACTACTAAGAAAACTAACAAGCTTGAGTCAGGTCCTGTGGACGGATTATTCTTTGTTGAAATGTTCCGTCTTTTTTCCAAAAGACTTCTTCAGTCTGAAGAGCTACAACAAAATCAGTGTTATAAACAGCACCTTCTCATGATCTACCAGTTTGCTGGTGACATCCAAAACTAGTTGTTCACATGCAAAAGTACGACCATCACCCTAACAACTGATTGTCAGTGCCCTGATGGCCGCTTGCTGTTCACAGAGGACTGAGTGATGCAATAACAGCATTGTAACGAGGGGGACAGTTGAACATGGAGGCCTCTGTTTAACGATGGACAGGTTCTATTCACAAAGATGACTTCCTTTACTGTACTCTTCTTTCAAACTAACATTCTTCTCTAATAATTCTGGACTTTTGCTTTTGGTCCAATGTCCTCTTTTCAGATTAAAGTAACTTTTCATGTCATTTGGAAATCAAGGTCCTAGAGTCTGAAGGAAGAGTGGAGAGGACCAGACTCCACGTTGTTTGAAGGAAGTTTCCACAGTCAGTGATGATTTGGGGCCGTGTCATCTGCTGGTGTTGGTCCACTGGGTTTTCTGAAGTCCACAGTCAGCACAACACCTACCAGGAGGTTTTGGAGCACTTTGTTTCCTTCTGCTGACGAGCTTTATGATGATGCTGATATAATTTTCCAGTAGGACTTGGCTCCTGCCCACACTGTCAAAAGTACCAACAGCTGGCTGTGGAATATTCATATTTTCTGACACTGAGTTTTGGGTTTTCTTTATTTGTAAGCCACAATCATCAGAATTGCATCCTTAGGGCTCTGGATGTTGTAGGGTTGTGTTGGCTTACGCGACTCTGCAATATCGCGTGGACATCGGGGGCAGTTCCCTTGGATTGGCAGACTGGGGTGGTGGTTCCCCTATTCAAAAAGGGGGACCGTAGGGTGTGTTCCAACTATAGGGGGATCACACTCTTAAGCCTCCCTGGTAAGGTCTATTCAGGGGTTCTGGAGAGGAGGGTCCGTCGGATAGTCGAACCTCGGATTCAGGAGGAGCAGTGTGGTTTTCGTGCTGGTCGTGGAACACTGGACCAGCTCTACACCCTCAACAGGGTCCTGGAGGGTGCGTGGGAGTTTGCCCAACCAGTTTACATGTGCTTTGTGGACTTGGAGAAGGCATTCGACCGCGTCCCTCGGGGGGTTCTGTGGGGGGTACTCCGGGAGTATGGGGTACCAGGCCCTTTGATAAGGGCTGTTAGGTCCCTGTACGACCGGTGTCAGAGCTTGGTCCGCATTGCCGGCAGTAAGTCAGGCTCGTTTCCGGTGAGAGTTGGACTCCGCCAAGGTTGCCCTTTGTCACCGATTCTGTTCATAACTTTTATGGACAGAATTTCTAGGCGCAGCCAAGGTGTTGAGAGGATCCGTTTTGGTGACCTTAGAATCGCTTCTCTGTTTTTTGCAGATGATGTGGTCCTACTGGCTTCATCAGTTCGTGATTTACAACTTTCACTGGAGCGGTTTGCAGCCGAGTGTGATGCGGCCGGGATGAGGATCAGTTCCTCCAAATCCGAGGCCATGGTCTTGAGCCGGAAAAGGGTAGCATGCCCTCTCCGGGTCGGGGAGGAGGTCCTGCCCCAAGTGGAGGAGTTTAATGCCCCTTTTCCACCGGTCGGCTCGGGTCGGATGTTACGTCATATGTGCGTCGCAGAGACCCCCTTTCATCCTTTTCCACCGGATATTTCGAGCGGAGCCGCGCGAGATTTCCTGAGATTTTCGGGCTGGTTTCAGAGGGGTACTGAGGCGAGCTCACCCGCACCGGAAGTGGGAAGGAGGAGACGAGAGCTGTTTTTACGGAAGCGAGGGACGCGATCACTGCAGGACTTTTACATGATAAACACGGTAAAAACAATTATTATTTTTTAAATTTATAGCAAAGATGGGTCTTCAGCTGAACGTGTCCTTAATAAAATCACGTACTGCTCAAAACTGCAGGATTTTAAAAAAATAGGTTCGCCACGAGCAACACGCGGCGCGCGGGCGGCTTTATGTCTTTAAATGTAGCTCAATGAACAGATATAAAATATATTTCATAGCTGACTTTAATAGTACGAGGGCTCCTGAGCTTAACCACGCTTTAATATTGTCACGTATGGTCAAATGTGCTGCATTTAAAGTAGTTTCGCTTTGACTTTTTCCAAAACCTGTGTTTGCACAACGAAAATAAATTATAAAAATTCGAATTTTATTTCAAATAACTCCAACAGGATACATTTCGTATATGAACATGTTGTGATCACACTAGATTTTTTTGAAAAATATCAGCTTTGTGGTTTTTGATAGAATTGATAATATGTGATACAAAGTAGAAAATAATGGACGTAGGTTGACACATTTATGTCTATAAAACATTGAATTTTATTTCAAATAACTCCAACAGGATACATTTCGTATATGAACATGTTGTGATCACACTAGATTTTTTTGAAAAATATCAGCTTTGTGGTTTTTGATAGAATTGATAATATGTGATACAAAGTAGAAAATAATGGACGTAGGTTGACACATTTATGTCTATAAAACATTGAATTTTATTTCAAATAACTCCAACAGGATACATTTCGTATATGAACATGTTGTGATCACACTAGATTTTTTTGAAAAATATCAGCTTTGTGGTTTTTGATAGAATTGATAATATGTGATACAAAGTAGAAAATAATGGACGTAGGTTGACACATTTATGTCTATAAAACATTGAATTTTATTTCAAATAACTCCAACAGGATACATTTCGTATATGAACATGTTGTGATCACACTAGATTTTTTTGAAAAATATCAGCTTTGTGGTTTTTGATAGAATTGATAATATGTGATACAAAGTAGAAAATAATGGACGTAGGTTGACACATTTATGTCTATAAAACATTGAATTTTATTTCAAATAACTCCAACAGGATACATTTCGTATATGAACATGTTGTGATCACACTAGATTTTTTTGAAAAATATCAGCTATGTGGTTTTTGATAGAATTGATAATATGTGATACAAAGTCTTTATTGTGTTCTTCTTCTAGTGGTGGCTAGTACTGTAGTAAATAGCTTGAGGAACACTACTGCCACCATGTGGTAAGACGAGTAGGATTCTGGACCCCGCCCACAGAAGGGGTACAAAAAAGCTGTGGAAACAGAACATAGATGTGACCCGACCCGAACTGAGCCGACCTGAGCCGATCCAACCCGAGCCGAGCCGAGCGGTGGAAAAGAGGCATAAGTATCTCGGGATCTTGTTCACGAATGAGGGAAAACTGGAGCGTGAGATCGATAGGCGGATAGGTGCAGCGTCCGCAGTGAAGCGGGCGCTGTACCGGTCTGTCGTGGTGAAGAGAGAGCTGAGTCAAAAGGCAAAGCTCTCAATTTACCGATCGATCTACGTTCCCACCCTCATCTATGGTCATGAGCTTTGGGTTATGACCGAAAGAACAAGATCTCGGATACAAGCGGCTGAAATGAGTTTTCTCCGCAGGGTGGCTGGACTCTCCCTTAGAGATAGGGTGAGAAGCTCAGTCATCCGGGAGGGACTCGGAGTAGAGCCGCTGCTTCTCCACATCGAGAGGAGCCAGTTGAGGTGGCTCGGGCATCTGGTTAGGATGCCTCCTGGACGCCTCCCTGGTGAGGTGTTCCGGGCATGTCCCACCGGGAGGAGACCCAGAGGAAGACCCAGGACACGCTGGAGGGACTATGTTTCTCGGCTGGCCTGGGAACGCCTTGGGATTCCCCCGGAGGAGCTGCTCCAAGTGGCTGGGGAGAGGGAAGTCTGGGCCTCCCTACTTAGGCTGCTACCCCCGCGACCCGACCCCGGATAAGCGGAAGAAGATGGATGGATGGATGGATGGAATCATCAGAATTACAAGAAAGGCTAAAGACTTGTAAAATTTCAGTCTGTGCAATGAATCTGAGTTTCACTTTATGAAATGATTTACAAGAAAAATTGAACTTTTTCACAGTATTCCAATTGTTTTTAGATGATTGGTGCATGGTGAAATTACGACTTTTCTCTAGTCAAGATACAGCGAGCAGGCATGTAGTATCTGGTATATTTTGCTCACTCAGACTCAACGTCAAAAACAAGTGAGATTGGATCCAATGCTGGGAAATCGGTTTTCTATGAAATCTTGGTAAAGCTGCTGTCAAAAATACAGAAACGGAGGGCACATCACGATGGAGTAGCTATATCATTCGAAAGAAAATACATGAATTCATGAAAATGACAGAAAGCTCAGGGACAGAGATCACAATAGAAAGTGAGACTTTTCAGCAGCTAATATAGCTGCAGTGCACTCTTGAGTTTGAGAGCTCACAAGAGGAGCCTGGAGAATGGTTCTTATATTTATTTCTTTGCACCTGGTTAATATTTTTTAATTCATTTTATTTTTTATCTTTCTCCAATTTTGTAAATGCATATTAGATCTGCATACATGAGTTGTTGTTGCTTGCATTAATAATAAATTACCTTTTTAAACTACTGAAAAATACAATTTAACACTAGAAATGAAGTGATATGTTTTTCCCTTTCATTTGGGAAATGAAAGCACCTGTTGTGCTCAGTAGGAAAGGGGTCACATTTAAAATATTAGTCAAAGCGACTGGGACATTTATTGTAATTTGTCTGCTACCAGGCTACCAGCAAAGTAGATATCATTTG
Source organism: Garcialebias charrua (assembly GCA_038048925.1). NCBI lineage: Eukaryota > Metazoa > Chordata > Actinopteri > Cyprinodontiformes > Rivulidae > Garcialebias > Garcialebias charrua. The sequence continues at coordinate 17,218 of JBBPBX010001515.1, read as the reverse complement.
TCACTGCGTCCCATTACGAAATAATTGAAAATATGAAACGCTGGGGATGGAAGTGTTTTGACTTCCATCACTCTGACAGTCATTCTTTCGAGTTAGAAGCGCTGCTTAGCGAGTTATGAGTTAATTTGTCTCCCCAGGCACTTCCATTGTCCCTTGATCTCCTAATGGGACTTAGCCGTTCACCTCCGCCCACAAGACCTTACTGGTGCAGTCTGGGCTTTGTGATTTCTTTCCTAAAGAGCTTTACCATGAAAGCAGGGTCTCTGCCCCCCTTTGCATTTTCACTCCGAGGAACTTCCTTACTGTAGGTGGATGTGTGAGTGCAAATCATCTTTCTGCTCATCTCTCCATCCAGGGTTCACTGTGCGCACCGAAGATGGTGGGTGGGTGTGCTTAGATGGCAACAGAATTTAAATGGAACTCCCAGATCTTACCGCCTACATGTTGTTCCATCATAAAGGCATCATTTCTTTTTTTAGTCTGACTATCTGCCTTCTCCATGTCAGTATGGTTGTCGAGCCTTGCGTGATCTGCTCTGACTCATTCATCGCTCTGGAGTACTGATGTTTTTCTGCTCTCTTTGCAGATACAGCAGGGAGTAAAGATTCTCATGTAGCTTTTAGTTTGATGTATTCTCTGCTCCTCCAAAGGCTAATGACTTTATTTGCTTTCTTGGAGCACAGCAACTGAGAAAAAGTGATGTTTAACAACAAGTGTTTGGCAAAAAAATGTGAATTTATCCTGGAGTATAGCAGATATGTTGTTTTTATGTTTCTGTGAGGTTTTGGCTCTGAAGGTGAGGCTTCAAGCTCATTGTAATTCCTGTTTTACTATACGAACTCAAAGGTGAGGGGGGTTTTGTTTGAAAATTGCAAAAACCTAACCGACATCGTCACTATTGTTTGTGCAAATTACTAAAAATGGTTGCATGTTTCATCAGAACTTGACTGACAGGTGTCATGATACAAACAAATAATCAAGACTTTGGCTAAAATAATTGGTCTTGAAAATTCCATTTAGAAATTTCTTGCAGCGCCTACTTGAGTGCCAATATGTGGATGATTTGATGCACCTTCTGACAGCTCCACACTACTTGACTAATTACAGTCATTTGCAGAGAAGCCCTTAAATACATTTTTGCAAATTGGTTTTGCAAATGTTTAATGAAGAGGGAAAGTCACAACTTATTTAGTGTGAATCACAGCATACAAAACCGAAGCACTGTTTGACATAGGCATTAAATACTTAAAACAAGTAGCGTTATGAATGAGCTCATTTCATGAGTAGATAATAAATATAAATAATATTCTAGGTAAATATTGTCGCTAATAGATTATAGATTATTTTCTCTGCAGTGTAGTTTTCCAACTGCAATAAATAGACTAACTGGTTATTTTTCAATGCACTCTTTTTTTTTCTGATTAAGTTACAGGTCGTATTGTCTCCAAGCTCCAGCAGTACTTCAAATGTCATTCTGTCTTGGTTCACATAGAAAATGTGTAAGAATGGGCAGTTTTTATATATAATAAATGAACATTTCTTACATCTGCTCAACAGGTTTTCTAATGTCTATTTGTACTTTACTAGAACACCAAAACTTGAAAACAGCACTGTAGACGACTGATGTAAATTCATTTCAGATTCTATTGATCAGCTGCAACATTAAAATCTTCCTCTTAATGCTGTGCATCCTTCTTGAGCTCGAATTTCTTAGCCGTCAGGACATGAACCTGAAACTTGGCAGCAGGATGTTTACACACATCCTTTGGCTTATTTGTGATGCAGAAAGAACGATCCACGGATCGGGCTCATTTTATTGCCTTTCGATCAGTCAAACTGAAATCTTTGCAAGTTGGAGGCAGCTTTTATTTATTTATTTATTCATTTAAACCCCATTTACAGAGTTATTTCTTAGTGGTCAATGTCATGGTTTTGTAATCTGGAGGTTCCAGGTTTGAGCCCATGTTGCGTTAGGAAGGGCATCCGGCTTAAAAATAACTGCCATTTTCATGCGAGTTTGCTTGCTGTGGCGACTGCTGCAGAAGGGAGCAGCCAAAATCTTTTATTTTATTTTATTTTATATGCCCTTAAAAGCAGGATATATGGTAGTATTGTTCATATGTAAACTTTCTTGTGTCCTGCCCATAACTTCTGATCCACTCAATGAAATTTAAGGAAACGATACACATATCCTTCATCACTAGACAGAATGTCACATACAGTATTTTCTGGTGTATAGGTCGCACCTGTGTATAGGTCGCATTGTCCAATTATCACCAACAGATTGGAAAAATCCTTAGATAGGTCACACTGGTGTATAGGTTGCACCTACGTTTAGCTCTGCTGCAAATGTCTGCCACAGGAGCGTACAGCAAGGCTTTTAAGAAGATTAACACTTAAAAACAATTTTTGTTTGATAAAAATTATAGCAAATATGTGTCTGAGCTGAACTTTTCCTTAATAAATGAACGTAATTGTGAAATGAGCTGGATTTAAAAATTTGTTCCACCGAAAGTGATAACAAGCCATATATAGGTCGCACCTGAGTTTAGGTCGCAGGCCTTGAAAAAAACATAAAAAGGTGCGACCTATACACCGGAAAATACGGTACTTTTCATTGCCTCAACCTAAAGTTTAAGATCAAAAATCAAGGTCAAATTTTATACAAGGTCTTGTCTGGTTCATTGGTATATATTGGCGTGTTGCTGTATAATAGTTTGTCGACGGGCGTTTAATGTTCCGTATGTGGTACGCTTCTGTCACGTTCCATAGCTGCTGTAGGTCAGTGCTGCTGCATTGAGGGTGTGTTTGGTCTGCAACAAAGTGTAGGTAAATGTTCCTTTGAGACTTCATTAGAGCTGGGTGATATGGACCAAAATTAATGTCTCAATATTTTTATGATAAATTGCGATATACGATATATATCTCAATATTTTTTCTTTCCATAACTGAGTCAAAGTTTTGTCCCAGTTGTCACACAAGCACATTTATTAACAAACAACTGTAACTGTACAAAATAAATGTCTAAAAAAACTATTTACATATACAGTATTAGTTTATTTTTTAGACATTTATTTACATATATTAAATAATAGTCCTCTTCAGCTGGGGGCAGCTGTGCCTGAGAGGCTAGAGCAGTCGTCCTCCAATGGGAGAGCTAGGGGGTTCGAATCCACCAGCAGTCACATGCTGAAGTGTGCCTGGACAAGACACTGAACCCCTCATTGCCTCTGATGTGTGGCCCATCGGTGTATGAATGTGATAAAGTACTGATTAATCCTTGTAGAGATCTAGTAGAGTGTTGTATGAATGGGTAAATGAGGGCACAGATTGTGTAGTAAAGAGCTCTGAGTGTCTTGATAAGATAGAAAAGAGCTGTGTAAGTACAGTCCATTCAGCTGTGCCACCTTAACGTTCGTAAGCGTGTGTGAACTGCGGTAAGGTGAGCCTCTACTCAGAACTGTGAAACTGCAGCTCCAAGTGGTTTTTCAGCCTGGTTCCTTAAAACAAACCACGGGTCAGGGCTCATTTAGCCATGCTGAGCTTTATGAGAGGAAAAGGTGAGAGTTGGCGACATTAATAGGGGGGTGAGTGGGAGAAAGAAACAGCAGGAGGATTTTCAAGTATAAAACTAACTACGTCCGGCTTGCCGTAGGTTGCCTTATTCGGACGCATGCGCAAAATGCTGTGTTCCGTCAAAAGTTTTTTTTTTCTGTCGAAAGTTAAAGTAAGCGTTGGTCAGGTTTAGAGAAACCTGCTCTCTGATCTGTGAAAAATACACTGTTGTGTGATTTTACCGCAAGACCCTCTAGTCAAAGCCACAGAGGAAACTGGTCGCCATTTTGTGTCAGCTCTTTGTGTCAGCTGAAGGAGACGCCCACTAGAGGGTTGGAGGATGAAGTGTTTTCAGTGTCAAATGCTGCTCTGTTGCTGTTCATTTCTTAAGTGAGAATACTGGAAACTGTTGAGAGTTAACAACATGTTCTTTTGTTTAAGACATATGGCTAAAACTACATTTTGCACTGTTTTGCACTACAAGAAAGAAGCCTAATACTTGATTTGTTTTTATTTTAAAAACTCTCTGGACCTAGTAGTGGAATTTTCTTTATTGAGATTATTTTGTGGTATAGCAGTTTTCAAAATAAATGATGGCAAAAGGACACCCTATTCCTATTGCAAGTTTTATACCAAAAACATATTGTGATATATATATATATTGTTATTGCCACCCTTCATAATCCATATCCATCCATCCATCCATTATCTTTACCCGCTTCTTCCATTTTTGGTCACAGGGGTCGCCGGTGCCCATGTCCAGCAATCACTGTGCGAGGGGCGGGGTACACCCTGGACATGTCGCAAGTCCATCACAGGGCCATAATCCATATCATGATATGAATTTTATGCCATATATCGCACAGCCCTACAAGATAGTCTCAACTTATATCACAAAAAAAAAAATATATATA
>JBBPBX010001514.1:75263-94584 GCA_038048925.1 Garcialebias charrua | reverse complement strand
CTTTTACATTATAACTTGATGAACAGAAATGAGACAAGCTATATTCTAGCAATGATTAGTAATATCAATGGAATGAACATAATAAATAATAAAAAATAATAATAATAATTATATAATAAAAAAAAGAAGAAAAAAAAGAAATAACCCGAAAAAAAATAAAAAAATAATCCCCTCCGACATAAAACCTTCCACACATTCCCAAGCATGATAACACTTCAGATAGATCCTAAAAATCACAGCATAAACCACTAAAGACAAGAAGGCGATCCTATAATTGTGTCACTGAATCAGTAATGGTAAAACAGGGCTCCATCTTATATTAAAAATTGGTTTTTGAAGCCTTAGTGAGTATGTGATTTCTTCCATCAAATAAATGTCCCAGATTTTTTGTATCCATATGTTATATGTAGGAGGCTCTAATTTCATCCATCTAATAGTTATACATTTCAAAGCTGCTGTGAGCAAAATATTTAAGAGATATTTTTCACCCTTCCTGTGTATTCCATCAGGTATTTCTCCCAATATTGCCACTATGGGAGATTTTGGAATACTTTTCCTAAAGATTACCTTGAGGGCTTCAAAAATCTGCTCCCAGAATAAATTTAGCTTAGGACAAGACCAAAAGATATGTGTATGATTTGCGTTCAACATCCCACAATTTCTCCAGCAAGAGCTGGGATTTGTTAGGGCCATTTTACTTGTTATTGCTGGTGTTCTAAAAAAGCGGATTATTACTTTCCATTTGAATTCTCTCCATGTTTTATGGCTAGATGTGCTTCAGTGCATATTTCTTCCCAAGTATCTCCCCTTATTTGTTCCTGCAACTCCGTCTCCCATTTCTGCTTAATATTTGTGGTGTCAGACATACTCATAGATAGAAACACTTCATATATTTTACTAATTATTTTATTTTTATTTACCTTTCCCTTTTGTATGTCCACTAGGAAATTTTCTATGAGTGTAGGTTCATGAAGATTGATCCAGTTATTGTGTGACATCACAAAGGTTCTAAGTTGTAAATATCTATAGAAGTCCGTCTTAGGGAGACCAAATTCACTCTTCAACTGCTCAAAAGTTTTAAAATTTCCCTCTCTAATTAATTGGTGGATATATGTTAGTCCATAATTAGACCAATTTTTAAACCCAGAATCTAAATTATTTGGAGTAAACGTCTTCATAAATCCTATATTTGATAGAAGTGATATCTGTTTTAATAACTTAAACCCTGATTGTATTTTATTCCAGATTTTGAGAGTGTTGTTAGTCCAGATTGAAATTTTCTTTGCAGGTGCATCTAAGAAAGGTAGTGCTTGCAGTGGTACTGAGCACATACTTTCCTCTATTTCCATCCATCGAGAACCTGTACTATTCTGTAGCCAAACTATTAAGGGTTTAAGTTGTGCAGCCCAATAATAATATTTTAAGTTAGGAATTTTGAGACCCCCCTTAGATTTAGGTAACTGTAGGGTTTTTAATCTGATCCTTGGGCGCTTTTTTTGCCATATAAATCCAGTTATCATTTTATCTAAGGTGTCAAAGGTAGGTTTGGGGATCTCCACCGGTAGCATCTGGAATAAATAGAGTAGTCTTGGTAAAACGTTCATGTGTATACTTTCAACTCGGCCCAACATAGAGATAGGAAGTGTATCCCACCGCTCCAAATCATTTTTAATAGCTCGAAGTAGTTTGCTATAATTTACCTCATAAAGGTCATCTAGAGAAGGAGGTATATGAATACCCAGATATTTAATACCGTTCTTGGCCCATTTGAATCCACACTGTAATTTTGTAGCCTCTGAAATTGTGCCATTTACATCCATAGCTTCCGTTTTTTCTACATTAATTTTGTAGCCTGAGTAAAATCCATATTTATAGATGATCTCTTTTAGGTAAGGAATTGTTGATGTGGGTTCCGTAAGGTACAGTAATACATCATCGGCATATAATGATATCTTGTGTAGATCTTTGTTGATTTCTATCCCTTTAATATTAAAATCATCTCTAATGATTTGGGCTAACGGTTCAATACTAATGGCAAACAGAAGAGGTGAAAGCGAGCAGCCCTGTCTACACCCCCGTTCTAGTGGGAATCTATCGGACCTAAAGCCATTAACTTTGACTGCTGCCTGTGGAGAAGAGTAAAGTGTTTGCACCCAATCAACAAAATGTGGTCCGAATCCAAAGCTTTTCAAACTATGAATTAGAAATTTCCATGACACTCTGTCAAACGCCTTTTGAGCATCTAACGATATAATTACTGAATCCTCCTTCCTTTCTTTTTGTATAGTTATTAAATTTAATAAACGTCTTAGATTGTCAGTATAGTATCTGCCTGCAATAAATCCTGTCTGATCAGGATGTATAATTTGTGTGATAAATTTGTTAAGTCTTCTTGCAAGAATTGCTGTAAGTATACGTAGGTCTGTGTTCAGCAGTGATATAGGTCTATAGGATTGTAAGTCTGTAGGATCCTTGCCCTCTTTGAGAATTACAACAATAGTAGCATCTGTCCAGGATGGTGCCAAGGTTTTGGATTTTAGAGCATAATGGTATGCTTTTAACAGCAAGGGAGCCACGAGATCTATAAATGTTTTATAGAAATCGTTGGGAAATCCATCTGGTCCTGGACTTTTGTTGTTCTTAAGTGATTTAATTACCTGCTTGATCTCCCACTCCTCAATCGGCTGATCTAATTTCAAAGCTGCTTCATCCGTTAAGTGATTCAGTTTTATATTATTTAAAAAATCTATAATCTCTTGGTCATTATTACATGTATCAAAATTGGTATATAATGATTTATAGAATTTTGCAAAGGCCTCTGCAATTTTGTCGGTTTTGGTCTCCATATTCTCTTGGAATTTTATTTTATGAACCAAGTTGGAGGACTGTTGTTTCCTCAATCTAAATGCCAATAACCTACTAGCTTTTTCACCATATTCATAATATTTTTGGTTAGTGAACCTCAAGTTGCCCTCTACTTTATCTGATAATAGGCTATTTAATTGTCTGCGGGCTGCATTCTTTTGAGGAGTGCTCGGTGTTTGTGACGTTAAGACGAGTAACGATGCTGTTGTTCTGATTGGCGGGCAGTATGCATTCTTTTGAGGAGTGCCCGGTGTTTGTGACGTTAGACGAGTAACGATGCTGTTGTTCTGATTGGCGGGCAGTATGCATTGAGGAGTGCCTGGTGTTTGTGGCGTTAGACGAGTAACGATGCTGTTGTTCTGATTGACGGGCAGTATGCATTCTTTTGAGGAGTTGCCCATTGTTTGGGACGTTAGACGAGTAACGATGCTGTTGTTCTGATTGGCGGGCAGTATGCATTCTTTTGAGGAGTGCCCGGTGTTTGTGACGTTAGACGAGTAACGATGCTGTTGTTCTGATTTGTCTCTTCTTCCTCACAGGAACGCGTCTCAGCTGAAGCAGCTGCAGGACCAGATTCTGTTAGAGCAACAAGAGGCTAGCTGGCAACAGCAGCAAGACGAGCAGCACACCCAGGAAGTCCCACCTCCACCTCAGCAACTGATCCAGGAAGTGCCTCCGCCCACTCCACCTTCTCCACCTCTCCCCCCTCCTCCCTCCTTCCAGGAGCTAGAGAGCAGCACAGCCATGCAGGCCAGCACTTTTAACTACGCCCGGCCCAAGCAGTTCATCGCCGCCCAGAGTACAGGGAGCGCGGGCTACGTCTCCTCCGACTCCTCTGGGTCCAACCTGTCCTCCCCCCTGTCCCCTCCCACCTCCCACAAGCCCTTCACCAAAGTCACCCTGCCCCCTTTCACCAAGGCTGGCAGTGTTGAGTCTCCGAGTTCCCCCTCCTTCCCCCCACCACCTCCACCTTTCCTCAGCTCCAGCAATCTGCCCTCTCCATCAAGCTCCACCCAGGATTTCCCCCCTCCTCCACCTCCTCCCCCTCCACCTGCCTCTATTTCTCCAGCTCTCTCAGACATGTCCTCGCCGTTCTCCTCTGTGCCTCCATCTCCCGCCTCCAGCTTCCTGTCATCTGTGTTGCCCTCCACACCTGGCAGCCCAACCGTCAACAGCCTGGGCCTCCCAAAAGGCAACGGGACAGTGTAAGTGTCCCTCACTAACACTTTTACTCAAATCACTGATATCCGAAACATCACCTGTCCGGTGAGGCAGGTGATGTGACTTGTCTGAACTGGAAGCTCAGTTCTGCGCTGTAGAAAAACCAGTAGCTAACCAGGTCCCCTTAGACAGCGCGGAACTAGACTAGCTCCCATTAGCAGTCCTCCAGCAGACCCCGAGCAGCTGGGACTCCAGGCCGGCTGGGTGACGGTCTGGAGTAAGCATAGTTTTAAGGCTAAGCTCCCAGTTCACCACTGACCCATTCACGTTTCTAATCGATTTTCCTCGCTCAGTGACACACCTGCTGAGAAGCAGACCCTGGTTAGTGGCAGCTCCATAGTCCGAAACATGGCTTAGGGACTCCAGTGGCCATAGTTAAATGTATTCCGGGGGGCAGAGCGGGCGACATTGAAACTTATCTGAAACTGCTGACTAAGGCTAAGGCTAAATACAGTAAGGTTGTTATTCACGTTGGCAGTAATGACACCCAGTTACGCCAATCAGAGGGCACTAAAATGAATGTTGCTTCAGTGTGTGACTTTGTTAAAACCATGTCGGACTCCGTAGTTTTCTCTGGCCCCCTCCCCAACCTGACCAGCGATGACATGTTTAGCTGTATGTCATTGTTCAACTGCTGGGTATACAGGTGGTGTCCTGACAACGATGTGGGCTACATAGATAACTGGAGTTCTTTTGGGGGAAAACCTGATCTGATGCGGAGAGATGGCGTCCATCCCACTTTGGATGGAGCCACTCTTCTTTCTAGAAATATGTCTGATTTTGTTTATCCCCCAAATTATTGACATCCCAGGGTTCAGTCCAGGAAGCAGAGTTGTAGTCTTCCACACCTCTCTGCTGCTTCTCCTCTGTTACCCACCCACACCCACATTGAAATAGTGTCAACTTGCCCACGTCTCAAATTAAATAAACCAATAATCAGCTCTAAAAATATAAACCATAAAAATCTCATTAAAATAAACACTGTTCCTTTACTAGAACAAAATCATAAAATCATTAGATGTGGGTCATTGAACATCAGATCCCTTTCTTCTAAATCCCTGTTAATGATCTGATAACTGGTCATCATATTGATTTATTCTGTCTGACAGAAACCTGGCTACAATAGGATTTTATTAGTATAAATGAATCCACTCCTAGCCTGGTTAAAACCAGACCCTTGTCCTTCACTTCGCTTCGTACTAGGGTCTGGACTTTCTCTATAGAGAACCGATTCTTGCTGGAGACGTGGCCTCTGCTGAGGAACAAAACCATTGGATCTTAGAAAAATTTTGAACAAGGAAAAGCATTCTGCTCCCTCCCCCTCAGAGCCATATATGGCTGCTCCCCCGTGGTCTGTTGAACTTGACATCTGCTCTGCCTCCTGCAGCATTTTCTCACACTGCAGCCTGCCGCTGCATATTCTGTGTTTATATGTTAATAAAACGTTCTAAAAAAAATAAAATAAAACCATGGAGCTCTGGTCCAGCACACCAGAAGACCAGAAAATCTGCAGGGACTCGGGCAGCAACGTAAAACCCGAGTTTAATTCTCTCATGACAACCTGAGGCATTTCCTCATTCATTTCACTCAGCGGAGGGAGAGGAGGAGGAGGGAGCGATCACTTGACTTTTGGCAAAAAAACAAAAGAAAACTCCAGATAAGGGATTAAGAAGGGGAATTTAATACATTTGTGTCACATATAAAACAGTCCTGCATCGCTTTGCATCGCTTTGAATGAGAACATGCAGATGCTCGCTGGCTGCGCGCTGGAACAGGTGGGGGCGTGGGTTAAGGGCCAAAAACTCCGCCCCTTCTGTTCTCTGATTGGTCCGGTCAAAAATCTACCAGAGAAATCCTTCTCTATGGGAGAAGTCCCAGACTCAGCAGTGAAGGGAAATGAGAATTGAGCGGAGCTGCGTAGGAATGGCGAGGGCCAGGCTAATCCACTCCTGTTAATTATTTAAATTTTCATGTTCCTAGAACAACTGGCCGAGGTGGAGGAGTATCTTCTACTTTTTTGTCAGGATTATTGATAAATTCCAAACCAGTTATTAGTAATGATTATTTTGAATTGCTGTCCCTCAGTCTTTCTCATCCAAAATGGAAATCAGAAAAGCCACTTTTACTAGTTGTATACATCGTCCACCAGGCACTTACTCTCAGTTTTTGTCCAAATTCTCAGAATTCTTAACTGGCTTACTACCGGTACTAAATACAGTACTGATAAAGTCATAATAATGGGGGATTTCAATATTCATGTAGATGTTGTAAGTGATAGCTTCAACATAGCCTTTAATAATTTAATAGTCATTTGGTTTTGCCCAAGACATCCACACATCTACTCATTCTTATCATTACACCCTTAACTTAGTTCTGACCTATGGGATTGAGATTAAGGACTTAGTAATAGTTCCTCAACATCCTATTCTGTCCAAGAGTAAATTTCATCTTAGCAGGTGCTTATCAGAAAACGCTGTAACCAAATTTAATCAATGTTTTCCTCTGTCTTGCAGAGTAATGCATCAGAGAACAGTGACTTAGATCATCTAGTTGATCATCTTACAACTTCGATGCAAACTTCACTTGATAAAATTGCTCCACTGAAAAAGAAAGTAATTAATCAAAGGAAACTGGGTCCTTGGTTCAATTCTGAGTTATGTACTTTAAAGCAGGCACCTAGAAACCAGGAGAGAAAATGGCGCTCTATTAATGTTGAAGAATTTTATTTAACTTGGAAAGATGGCAGGTGTTTAGATTCAGGTGTTTATCAGATACACACTTACCGGTAGTTGGGTTGTGGAGGCCACTAACTACATCTTGTATTACCATGGCATGTACCATATAAAAGACTTTCTAATGGTGTTATAAGTATCATTATATATGTTGTTTGTTGTTGTGGTTTCTCGATTTTGTATTTTTTTTCTTCTTTCTGCAGGTCTAGAGGCAGACTTCAATGATGTTGATGTGTGTTCTCTTTATACCTCTCTCTCCTCTACTCCTATCTCCTTCTTTCCCTTTTAACCCTTTTCCCACTTTTCTGCTTGGTTCTCTTCTTTTTTTTCATCCTGTCTTTTTAATAAAAAAATTAATAAAATAAAATAAAAAATAACTTGGATAGATAGTCTACTAACATATAAGAAAGCTCTCTGTAAAGCTAGAACTTTATGTTACTCATCTTTAATAGATGAGAATAAAAATAACCCTAGATTTCAGTTTAGCACTATTGCTAGACTATTTAAAAGTCTCATCTCTGTTGAACCATGTATCCCTACAACTACAGTATAAGTAGTGATGACTTCATGAGATTCTTTATAAATAAAATAATTTTAATTAGAGAGAAAAGTCAAACCACCTTCCTTCTACTATTCCTAGTCCCCTGTCAAATGAGACAACTTTAAACATTTCACTAGAATCTGAATGATGAATAAAATAAAAAATAATAACTTGGAAAGATAGTCTACTAACGTATAAGAAAGCTCTCTAGAACATTATGTTACTCATCTTTAATAGATGAGAATAAAAATAACCCTGATGAACCTCATCCAAACCATCCATATGTCTGTTAGATCCCATCCCAACCAGAAAGAGGTATTTCTCCTAATTAATGTCCACATTTTGAATCTACTTAATTCGTCTTTAATGAATGTTACTAGGAGACCACAGATAGGTTTTTAAAATTTTTTATGGTATGTCTTTGGGGTATCCAGACAGTGTTCATTCAATTTAATACACAAAATAATTCTTAGATGATCAATTATACCCTGGTTTATGATAATGAGATCTCGTGGCACGCCCTTCAAAGATCTGTTTACATTAACTCCACCCTCCAAAGGCAGACGAGGATGTCTGAACTCACGCTACTGCCACCCAGAGCCGAGCTGAGCTGTAACTGGACCGCACGACATATTTATTGTGGGACAGATCAGACGTGTACAAGTTGTCGTGTCATTTTTAATTTTTCCTCTGTAATAAATGTCCAACTCCCTCCCTGACGTCTCCCTCCCTCTCCCTGTGCACGCGAGCTGGAGGTAGCGGAGCGGATGTCACTCGCGGACACACACACACACACATACACACATACACACACACACTCACAGCGGGGCTGTCTTGTTATCTGTGTCCCTCGCTCAGCCGCGCGCCGGGCCCGGCACACACACACACACATACACACACACGGGTTTGTCAATGAGGTTTAGCGGTACGTAGTCTGTCCTGCTAATGACACATAAACCAACACACACACACAGCAACATGCTGCATCGCTGTTCATTCAAGCCTCCCATCTGAAAACTATCAATTTTAAATCTGCTTAGTGCGCGCTCCATTATCTGGGCCAGGAGGGTCAGAGAGTTAGCTGGCTAGACTCTGTGACATTTTTAGCCATTGTGCTGACATGAAATCAGGAAAAACAACCGTCAACTCTTTTATACTGAAGTGGGTGGAGCCGCACCAGGGGTTGCTAGTTGAGGGCTGGACTCAGGGTTGAGGTGGGTTGTGGCTGCGGTTTGTGACGTCACAAACCGCAGGAAGTGCAAAACGAAGTGTTTCTATCAAAGATAAATAAATCTACTTAGAGTAAATAAACCACTGGGTGCATTTTTTTGGCCTTAGGACTGTTTTTTTATGAAGTAAATACCCAAAGTTGAGTAAAAAAACCATTAAAAAGTGAATTTTGAATATGTGGTCCCCTTTAAGCGGTTGCTGTAATTAACCCTTTACTTAAGAAGTCTGACTTTGATTCAGAAATTCTGGCCAATTATAGACCTATAGCTAATCTAACTTTCATCTAAAAAATTCTATAGAAAATAGTTGCAGGTCAGTTGCGTGAACATTTACAAAGAAATAATCTGTAAGAAATCCTCTTCTGATAATGGAGAAAGTTTTTCCTTTGTCTTTTGTGAACATTCCACAATTAGCTCATTGCCAGTATTTTTTTAAAATCAACCTCTCACTCACTTCTGGACTTCATTTCACCCTGGCATTCCTGCAGCAGTCAGAGAGAGAAGATGCAGTGTGGAATGTAAGAACTGGACATGTCCACATGAAAGCATGAGAGGCTGATGAAGAGGGCAGATAGGAGCCAATGGAGGGGAAGAGGAGTTGGAATAATCGTGTTTGCATGAAACACAACCTCCATATTTCTAGTAGTAAAGTTATTCTTGTTTTTTGTTTTGTTTTTTACAGGAAAGTGTTTCCCAGGAAGTCTTCGATCACCAAAACACCTCGGGCTGTCTCTGACTCGGATATCCAGGGATCAAAGGACGCCGTCATCCAGGACTTGGAGAGAAAACTGCGATTTAAAGAGGAACGCGTCAGCAACGGTCAACAGGTGTGTGTGTGTGTGTGTGTGTGTGTGTGTGTGTGCGTGTGTGTGTGTGTGTGAGACAGAGTTAATGAGCAATAACACATCATTATAACACTGATTAACACGTGTATAAAAAACATTCATTTAAAATGAAAGCATATCTAATCTTTAATTTGAATTAATTTCAAACGATAGAATCATATTTTAACACAGGTTATTGAAGTGATGGTGTGTTAAAGTGTGTTTGTTAACACAGGTTATTGAAGTGATGGTGTGTTAAATGTTTGCTGCCACTGACACCACTAACCCTCTTTGCTGAACTCATTATAATCCAGAGGTTAACCTATGAGGAGAAGATGGCTCGCAGACTGCTGGGAGCAGACAGTGCTGCCACACTCTTACACACACAGGACACAGAGGAGGAGGAGCCTGTCACACAGGTACCTCACCCACACTCACCCACACTCACCCACACTCTTACACACACAGGACACAGAGCCCGTCACACAGTTCCCTCACTTCCTTCGCCCCGCACTCACCTCACCCCACACTTCCCTCACCCTACACTTCCCTCACCCTACACTTCCTTCACCCCACAGTTCCCTCACCCCACAGTTCCCTCACCCCACACTTCCATCACCCCACACTTCCCTCACCCCACTCCACCTGAAAGAGATGCATGAGACATTCTGCAACCCAGTCATACCACAGACATGCACATGCATTGTTTCTGTAGTCAGTCTGCACATTAATTATTGTGGATCAGAGAGTACAAACCTTTTTAGCCATGAATGAATGTGAACATCTCCATACTTGGTACAGAAATATTAATGAATTGATGCACCGATGCAAAATATTTTATATTTAAACAAGAAACTAATTTGGAATTCATCAATGGTTCAAATCCCGGTCTGGGGGCCTTTCTGGGTGGAGTTTGCATTTTCTCTCCGTGCGTTTTCTCCAGGTACAGTGCTCCAGTTTCCTCCCACAGACCAAAAACATGCATGTTAGTCTGATTGGTAACTCTAAATTGACCCTGGGTGTGAACTAATATTCTCTAACTCTTGCGCGTAGCCAGGATTTTAAAATATAACTAATGTTCTCTAACTTGCGCGTGGCCAGGATATTACGAGGGGCGATTCCTTTATAGGAAAAGTGGACTCCTGAAAAAAGTAACACGCCTCGGTGGCCTAGTTGTTAGAGCGTCGGCTTTCCACTCTAAATTTTATCTTGACTCGGGTTTGAATCTCACTCGGTACAACTTATTTTACGTTTGTCTTTTATTGGAGAAAATAAAAAGGAGTTTGTGTGTTAACCACAGGCATAACACAAACTCCTTTTTTTTTTTTTTATAAATAAAGTCACTCCCTGCAGTATGTCAGCTGTGTGAAGACTCCCTTCCAGACTGGTCAGAAGGCCAAGGCAGAACGCTCCTGCAGAACAAACAAGCTGCAGTCCACTCAACAGGAAAGAAATACACATATATAAAAAATAAATAAAATAAATAATAAACCACTTAAGTCCCCATGAATGTGGTCCTTAACATATATGTGAAATATGTCCTGGCTGAATTAGATGAGAACTGGAAACGTAATTGTAATGAGTGAACGAAATACAGCAGTGACGCTGTATCAAATTAACCCTGCATGTAAATGTTTAGACAACGCAAAAGCTACCTGCAACAGGTAAGATAATAGCTGAAATGCGCCTTCAACCCCTAGATTGTACACATCAGTAAAAATACAGTTCTGCATTGTGAGGACAATGATCATATCGTCCAACAACCTGCCAAAGGGAAATTAACCAACAAAACTACGTAAATGAACCACCTATGAAAATTATATGCTAATAATTAAAGTGCAAAACATCTCCTGAGAGTCTATCTAATCCATAGCACCCAGAACAGTTGTGGGATAGTCCCTCGTCCAGCAAGTTGGCCAAGAGGAATTAAACAGATAACCACCAATCAGAATAAGTCCAGAGTCCTCTAATGTTTTATATATAGCACCAACTAACTAACTAAGTCCTTTACTCTGGAATCTCCTCAACAGCAGCACTGAACTAACTACACTAACAAACAGTAACTCTTACAGTCCCATCCTGAGCTGATTAAGTTGTAAAACTCCCAGTTATCAGCCGAAACCCTGAGCCGGTCCCTGTAGCGGGTCCAGAACCAGAACCAGGAGACAACTCAGTCAGATTTATGGATGAAAGAGGCATCTGTGCCTGTCAAGGCTGGTTCACAGGCGCGTAGGGGAGGGGGGTGAGGGGGGCAGGGCAGTGGAGCAAGGAAAGTAGGAGGGGGCCCAATTTCAGGTGCCCCATCGTGTCAGGCACCAAGGGAGAAATGTTATCTGTTGGAAGCAATAAATCTAATTGTGAGCCAGCAGCTTGCATCTGCGGAACTGCTTCGGGCACATCCCCAGACCAAACCTCCAGCCGTACCCCGGACGGCTATTGCCGACCACAGAAACCGGCTGTTGTAATTCACCCCTTTTAAAACACCCAATAAATAACCACCCCACACAGCAGTGGTAGCTATCTGAAGCCACAAATGACCGACTGCTGGCAATTACACCCACAAATGCAATAAATGAAAATAAAAATAAAAATCTGTCCCTGTTGCCTTTTGTTTGCGTGTATACAGCACTTTCCGGTGTACAGGTCGCAAGCCTCAAAGAAAGAGAAAAAAGAAAGCAAAAAAATAATAAAAAGATAATAAAGTTATCTTAAAAAAAATGGGTGCGACCTATACAGTGGAAAATACGGTAATCGACTTTAACTGGGAAGGGGAGGGAAAATGTAGCTCAACACAACCACCAGACCCGTGAGTGACTTTTAACACATCAAACGGCGAACATGATGGTTTGCGGAGTGGCCGAACCACTCTACGGCAAGGAGTAGTCCGGTTTTAAAGCCTGAATAATCATCAACGGCGAACAGGGTCCCGGAGATTACAGCCAGACCTCGGCCCCTACTCCTCCCGGAGCCCAAAAGAGAAAGAAGTTGTCTCCTAGCCGAAAGGCCGGCCGGAGCTCATAGAGGCGGATGTGGGGGAAGGGCAAACTTAAGGCACTCATAAATTTTCCTTGCGCGAGTGTGTGGAACTTATGTGCTTTCACTTTATACTGTATGTAGAACAACCGCAAAAAAAATGCACATCCAAATGAAATACCGACAGTAGTTTACGTTTTTTACTCTTAACTGCTAACACAATAATCCGTAGCTACCCCACGGTGAAATTGGCCCACCCGTAGTCAGAACAGCATACAGCCAACAAATAATTTAGTGTATCCGATAGCAGGCATTTTGTGATAAGAGGAGTTCTGCTCACCTGAGAGAATGCTGGCGCCTTATGTTGACTGCGCGCGTGTTCGGCTCGCTCGGTGGGGGAAGCCCCCAAACGGCTCCCGTCCTTCCTAACCCTCAACGTCAGTGGTCACCAAATTGTTACGAGTTCAAAGGTTGAAGGAAGCTCTGAAACGAATGTGCAAGTTATTTGCAGGTTTATTGTACATATAAGCATAAACCTTGCAGCTGCAAACAGACCTCTCACCGATCACAAGTTCCAACACACGAACCTTCGAAGGCGGACCATGGTTTTTATACCCCCAGATGACGTCATCGCCTCGTGGGACCAATCCTGGGACCGGACCGCCTTGGAAACGCCCTGGAACTTCTTTGGGACTGCCCTACTCTGTAACGTGATCCGCCTCTCAGACAATAAGCTACCAGCTTCACATGTCAATCATCAAGTGTTGGGTCTGTTTGTTTTGTGCAAGCGTGTAACTGTTCCCCTAGTGAAAACAAAGCCCGGGAGTAAAAGGTTCCGCCTTAGATCACGTTTCACATTATAAGGCAGAAATTAAGTAAACACAATCTTAGAATATAATAGGTGTAATTAATAGGTGTAACACTGATAGAAATATATTTCACTGAGGTTGTTGTTAGAACGAGTTGATGACTCAACAAGCAGCAATCCCGCCCCTGCTGCAAACAACAAATCAAATGTGAGCAGTACATGACGTCAAACTGAGCCCGGGAGCTTGGCCCAATCAGAACCACCGTCGGGCGGGTTCCAAAACGAGGGCGGACCCCGGGCGGAAAAGGAAAATGCAAACATGACTAACCCGGGTTAGAAGGAGGGTCGGGGCGGGCCAGGCCGTTGAGGGCTGTGCAATGCAAAAACGGCTACAGTCATAGCTGGACATGGGCACCAGCGACCCCTGTGACCCAAAATGGAAGAAGCGGGTAAAAGATAATGGATGGATAATTTGGAATGCACTTTTTTAATAAGCTCACATGAAAAAAATACTGACTTTTTGATGTTTGAACTGTATACAATGTTTTTAAAAAAAAAAAAGCTAAGACATAAAATTGTTAAATGTACTGTACTTATAAAGCACCTTTCTATCGTATCAAGACACTCAAAGCTCTTTACAACACAATCTGTGCCTCATTTATTCATTCATACAGCACTCTACAAAGGTTAATCAGTGTGTTTGATCACATTCATACACTGATGGGACACACATCAGAGGCCATGAGGGGTTCAGTGTGTTGCCCAGGGACACTCAACATGTGACTGCTGGTGGAATCAAACCCCCAACTCTTGCACTGGAGGACAACTGCTCTAACCACTCAGCCACAGCTGCCCAAATGTGGGCATTTTATTTTCAAAACTCCCAGAGTTGGTTTTGTTTTTCAAAGGTTGCATTAGTCTAGAAGAGTTATATTTGTAAAAAGTGTGTCAGTAAGCAGAAAGCAATACACTCGTCCTTCTGTGTGAGACGATGTCCCTTCCTGTGGACAGTAACTGGACTGCTTGGACATCTGCAAATGCACCGACACCCAAACACATTTAGCTAAAAATGTTTGTTTTAGACAAGAAGACAAGTGGACTGATAGAAAAAGTTGTCCTCAATGGTTAAACCTTTTTTTTGGGGGGGACACCATGCTGGTTTTGAATATTCACGCTGTTCACGCACTGACCTTCCACATCCACTTTCACTTTTTCACTCGCACCTTCAAAAGGCCTGAAGTTCACACCAAAGCAGTTTTTTTACAGACTGCACATAATCCATCCATCTTCTTTCGCTTATCCGGGGTCAGGTCGCGGGGGTAGCAGCCTAAGTAGGGAGGCCCAGACTTCCCTCTCCCCAGCCACTTGGAGCAGCTCCTCTGGGGGAATCCCAAGGCAAGACTGCACATAATAATAATAATAATAATAATAATAATAATAATAATAATAATAATAATAATAATAATAATGAATTTAATTTATAACGCACTTTTCATTAATGAAAATCTCAAAGTGCTATTGAAAGACTTGTGTGTGATGCACACTGCAGTGTTGTTCTGCAGGCTGTGGCTCGGAGGCCACAAGTGGCTCTTTGTAGCTTTGACCAAAAATGACCTGGAAATGACCTTTTTTTAATTATTATTCAAAAACGCATCAAGAAAACCTAACTGTAGCAATTCTCTTGTCAAGTTTTCTGCAATGTTTATGATTTCTGTAACAATCACATCAGTCAGTTTACTCCTGCGTGAATTTAACTTTCATAAAAGTGTGATCTGTCTTTAAAGTCAACACATTTTTTAAAAACATTCAACACATTTGCAGCAAGTTGTTGTAACAAAAAGTGCAATTTTTAAAATTTAATACTCTAAATATTATAACGATGCCAGAAGTTGAGTTATTTGCATTCTACAAAAAATGTAATTCAGAGGACAAGGAACAAGGAGAATTGGAAGTAAAAGCTTGTCGTTTTATAAAAACTTTGTAAAAGTTCACATAAACAAAGGTGAGACAACTAAATGTACTGATTTTTATGATCACTCAACCTACTGGGATCCAAATACATGCTTTTATTTCAGATTGGAGTACTAAAACTTTTTTGATTATTTTAACAAATACAGTTCAGACAGTAGGACTTCATAGCTCAGTGGTGAACTTTAATTAAAGGGATATACATGTAAACTGGTTTTGTTCTGTCTTTATAAAAGTTTTGTATTTTGTTTTGTCCTAAAATGTGAAAACACTGATAATTCAATTCAGTTTATTAATATAGCTTTAAGTCCCAACAGAAGTCGTCTCAGGTCACTGAACAGAAACATTCACATGTATTATAAAAAACAGTAAAGTTTTCTATCTGAGGAAGCAGCAGGTTGTGCTGAATCTTCACTTCATCACAGTCTCCCTGCCTGAGCAGCACAAAGGAGACAGTGGAAAGAAAAACTCCCTTTGAACAGGAAGAAACCTCCAACAAGCAGAATGATCAATCTCAACCGTTTGTTTTAGTCATGTAAGTTTAGGAAGTGACAAACTCGTTCTAAATATCCATCCATTGAGTGTGAGAACAGGCCAACTGGTTGTTGTGACTGTAAAGGCTGCTGACCCCAGGTCATCTGTACTGTGCATCATTTAGTAAAAAAAACATTATTTATGGAAAGAAGTTGCCTCCTCAGCCTGTTGGGTCACAGCACATCAGTGTGAGTGGGTTCAGGCTGTGCAGCTGTGCGCAGGCCTGTCATTATCTGTGCAACGTGTCATCACTCTGAACTGTTGTGCAGATGTTAACCACTGCCCCGCACACTGGTGAGGTTGATGGAGGAGGAGTGGCTTGTATGGGTAAAGAGCGTTAGAGACCTGGAGGACACGTGGTGACAATAAGGACAGGTTGTTGAGTGTTCAGGGTGCATTGTGTTGTTTGTGTCTTCATGCTTCACCCTCTGTGTCTTCTGTTTGTTCGTCTCTGTAGGAGTACAAAGTGTCCAGCTTTGAGCAGCGCCTCATCAGTGAGATCGAGTTCCGGCTAGAGCGCTCTCCGGTGGAGGAGTCGGATGATGATGTTCAGCACGATGAAGACTCCGCAGGCCAGGGGGTGGGGCCGTCCTTTGACCACAAGCTCAAACACTACAAAGTGTTCGAGGGCATGCCCGTCACTTTCTCCTGCAGCGTTAAAGGAGAGCCCAAACCAAAGGTGAACAAGAACGCCTTCACTCAACAGAGATGGCCATGAGTGTTTTTTAAAGGACAGGATTCGTTGCTTTGGGGCTCTGCTGATGGTGCACAGAGTGTGTCAGAGTCAGAGAGTCAGAGAGTCTTTATTGTCATTTGCACCGCATGTGGTACATGTGATGAAAACGAGATTATGTACACGGGGTCCCAGTTACATCCAACAACAAATGAAAGAGAAAAACAGTAATAACATCTAGAACTAACTAAGAAAAACATCAACTAGTAATACACTAAGCCTAATATAGTGGAATAAACAGCAGCACGAACATGAGTTTGTATGAGCAGATGGTCACAGATGAACACAGATGAACACAGATGAACACAGCAACAAGAAAACAGATCAGCATCAGCATGATGTGATATTTTGCAGTGTTTATTTTTTATTTTATTTATTCATGAGTCTAACAGCCTCAGGGTAGAAGCTGTTCCTCAGTCTAGTGGTTCTACATTTGATGCTCCTCAACCTCCGTCCTGAGGGGAGTGGGGCAAAGAGTGAGTGTGCTGGGTGAGTGAGGTCTTTNGGGGTGCTATGTGTTATCATTATATATTGGTTCTCTACATTGAACCCACTGCACATGAGATACACCCAGTGGGGCAGTGGGCAGCTGTGTAAGCACCTGGGGAGCAGCTAGGGATTGGGTGTCCTGCTCAGAGACACCACGACGTGTGGGCATGGCTGGGAATTGAACCTGGGACTTTCTGGTCCCGAGTTGGCTGCCCTACCTCTACCTCATCTGGGCCCTGAAAAAGTGTGCATTTGTTTGTTTGTTTGTTTGTTTGTTTGTTTGTTTGTCATGAGGTGAGCTAGGCTCTGTGTGGTTTGTCTGCCTGGCTGAGGACGTCCAGTATTTATGAGACGATGATTGAACAAAGTTCTGTTCCACAGGTTTACTGGTTCAAAGATGGCAAGCAGATCTCAAAGATGAGCGAGCACTACAGGATCAGCCGGGACCCGGAGGGGACCTGCTCTCTGCACACGGAGGCTGCCTCACTGGACGATGACGGCAACTACACCGTGCTCACAGCCAACCCACACG
The DNA here is from genome assembly GCA_038048925.1 of Garcialebias charrua. Taxonomy (NCBI): domain Eukaryota; kingdom Metazoa; phylum Chordata; class Actinopteri; order Cyprinodontiformes; family Rivulidae; genus Garcialebias; species Garcialebias charrua. Next base: position 77,135 of record JBBPBX010001514.1, on the reverse strand, counting down.
TAAGACACACACAACACACTTACACACTTACACACACCAAGACACATCACGACAAAGACTACAATCATCTGAGCTTCATGACACAGACGCTGTGGTCAAACCCTGAAACAACTTTATGTGCAGTCAGAGCAGGTGCTGGGGATGATTCTCAGAAACTACCACACATTTTAACTCAACATTTATAAAATGAGTTCAAGCCATTTTGTTTATTGAATAGCTGCAACAGCCGTCTTGAATCACGTTTACAGTACCTCAAAAGTAAATAGCTGTAGAAGTACACCCAATGACTCCATCCATCATCTTTATCCGCTTCTTCCTTTTCGGGCCATGAGGGTCACTGGTGCCCATGTCCAGTCATCACTGTGTGAGAGGTGGGGGACACGTCTTGAGTCCATCACAGGGACACATGGAGACAAACAACCATTCACTTTCTCACTCTCACCTAGGCACAATTTAGAGTTACCATCAGTCTAACATACATGTTTTTGGTCTGTGGGAGGAAACTGGAGTACACGGAGAAAACCCACGCATGCACTGAGAGAACATGTAGACTCCACCCAGAACGCCCCACATCCACTGGCCAGGATTCAATCCGGCCACTTTCTTGCTGAGAGGCAGCAGCTCCACCCACTGAGCTACGTGCCATTCTACACAGTTACCGTATTTTCCAGAGTATAGGTCGCACCATCCAATTATTAGCCCGATTTTTAACCAGCACACGCAAAAGAGAGCACATTACACCAGTCTTGGCCTCCCTTCACTGGCTACCGGTTCATCTTCGAATCCAATTCAAAATTCTCATGTATGTCTACAAATCGCTGAACAGTCTCGCCCCCGCCTATCTCTCGGATCTGATACACCCATATGTCCCTCCACGTGCTTTGAGGTCAGAGGATCAGGTACTCTTAATAGTTCCAGAAACTCGCCTTAAGCGCAGGGGTGACAGGGCGTTCTCTGTAGCAGGCCCAAGACTCTGGAACGAGTTACCGCTGCTCATCAAACAGGCCCCCTCCCTCTCGGTTTTCAAATCCCGGTTAAAAACTCACTACTACTCCATTGCTTTCAATGCCAGCTGATTTGTATTGGATCGTTTGATTTATGATCTGCAATGTTTTTATGTTTTTCGTGTTGTACTTCATTGTCTGTGTTACCTGTTGCGTGTTTGTTTGTCCAGCACTTTGGTGTGGACTTGTTCCTGTTTAAAGTGCTTTATAAATAAAATGGTATGGTATGGTAATTATTGCCAAAGAATTGGAAAAATCCATATATAGGTCGCACCTACGTCAAAATGTGGACCGTGTTTAGCTCTGCTGCAAATGTCTCTTCCACAGGAGCGCACAACAAGGCTTTTAAGAAGATTAACACTTAAAAACAATTAATTGTTTTGATAAAAAATGATAGCAAATATGTGTCTGAGCTGAACTTTTCTTTAATAAATGAATAATTTTAGCAGGATAAACACCTAAAAAATATATTTGTTAGCTGACATTATTGTAAGAGTGTGTCTCAGTTTAATTTTTGTTAATAAATGATTACAAATCAGCTTATTTTATAAAAAGCCATATATAGGTCACACCTGAGTATAGGTCGCAGGCCATGAAAAAAATGATAAAAAGGTGTGACCTATACTCCGAAAAATACGGTACTCAATTTTCATCAAAATGTGTTTGGCAGTTCATGGGATATTTTGCTAACACGTACAGACCTGGACAAAAACATTCTGGCCCACCTTTTGATGGTAGCTGATGAAGAGCACAGAGGACAACAGAACCATACAGAGTTCATGGAGGAGCAGGACGAAGGCTTTGAGTAAACCAGGAAACAACGAACGCCCTGAAGAAGTGGAGCGTTCACGTTCAACAGGCCACATCT
>JBBPBX010001514.1:28298-67797 GCA_038048925.1 Garcialebias charrua | reverse complement strand
GTGACTCTAAATTTACCCTAGGTGTGAGTGTGAGAGTGGATGGTTGTTTGGTGTGAGTGAGACAGGTCCCTCTTGTAAATGAGTCCCCGTGACTCAACGAGGCTAGCCTGTATAAATAAAGGTTGAATGAATGAAAATGATAAAGCTCTGTATTGTTGTATAACACAATCATTGTTCCACACTTAATCTATTGTATTGATGTTTGGGGGAATGCGTGTAAAACAATCACAAAGCCTATTTTTGTATTACAGAAAAGAGCTGTAAGAATTATCACTAGAAAACATTACCGTCATCCATCAAGTACATTATTTTATCAACTGAAGTTATTGAAGTTCCATGATTTGGTAGACTATAATATTTTATCAGTTATGTATAGGGCTCAAAATAATGCATTACCTTTAAATATCCAAATGCATTTTGTTAAAAGACAAAGTTGTTATAATCTTAAGGGGACAGAGATGTTTGTAAAACCACAATTCAGAACTAGTTTGAAGGGACGTTCTACCTCAATCCAGGGAATTAGATTATGGAATGGCTTGGAGAATGTAGTTAAAAATGCCAAGTCAATGTTTACATTTAAGAAAATGATCAAAATGAATTTGTTAAAAAAAAATGAAATGACGTAATGTGTATTGTATTAGTTAGAAAATTAGAAAGAGTTAGTCATTTTGTACTGTTGGTGGAAGATTATTATTGTTTAATCTGATTGTTTGAAAAAAGGGGCAGATATAATAAGATTTATTCTTCTTTCTGCTACCTTTCATTTTTTTATATTTTGTACATTATCATTTATGGGATTGTCTTGTATTGTGTTTCTTTTGTTAAAAAAATGAACAAATTTAATAAACATAAACATAAATCCAATCTTGAAAAAGCCCAATTTGGACCCCATTGACCTCTGCAACTACAGGCCAATATCAAAATTGCTTTTTCTTGCCAAAATTTTGGAGAAGTTAGTGACTGCGCAGTTGAATACTTTCTTGCAAAGTAATAATATTCTGGACAAGTTTCAATCTGGTTTCCGCAAGATGCACTCCACTGAAATTGTCTTATTAAAAGTCTTATTAAAAGTCTCTAATGACATATTGATGGCTGCAGACTCTGGTCAGAGCAGTTTTTTGATCTTATTGGATCTGTCATCAGCTTTTGACACAGTCGACCACAAAATTCTGATACATCGACTGCAACACGAGTTAGGATTTTCTGGAACTGTTCTTAAGTGGTTTTCCTCTTATCTGAACAATAGAACCTTTTTAATGTTTGTGAATAACATACAGTCTAAGACCACTCCGTTACTGTATGGTGTTCCTCAGAGTTCAGTCTTGGGTCCTATTCTGTTCCTTCTATACATCACCCCCCTTGGAAAGATTATCAATAGCTTCAGAAATGTGTCTTACCATCTCTATGCTGATGATATTAAACTGTACTGCTCCTTCTATTACTCAGAATTACAGAAGTTAACTGAATTGGTAAACTGCATGTCCCATATTATGGTGTGGTTAGCCAACAACTGCCTTCAGTTGAATTCTAGCAAGACTGAAAGCCTGATCATTGCCCCTGAACAGAAAGTTCCTTGGATCAAACAACAGCTCAGTTCTCTGGGCTCCTCTTCTCAGCCGAGCCTCAGAAACCTTGGTGTTCTGTTCCACCAGTCAATGTCTTTGGACAATCATTCAAAGCTTCTGGTAAAAAACTGCTTTTATCATCTTAGAAACATTTCTAAACTGAGGGCAATGTTATCCAAATCTGACCTGGAGATGATTATTCATGTTTTTATCTCTTCTCGTTTAGATTACTGCAATTCCCTTTTTACTTGTTTTAACAAATCTGCTGTTGCTCGTCTCCAGTCGGTCCAGAACGCTGCTGCGAGGCTTTTAATAATAATAATAATGTATTTTCCTGTCATCTGCGTATGTTTCCCATACACAGACGAAATTCGTCTCTGCATTTAACCCAACCACCTACCAGGTGGTGCAGTGAGCAGCCATAGAAAGCGCCCAGGGAGCTGGAGAATTAGATGTGCACTCATAGACACCCCAAGGTGTGTAGTGGCCGGGACGCGAACCCGCGTCCTTCGGGTCCCAAGTCAAAAGCCCTGCCACTACACCATCTTGGCTTTTAACAGGAACTAATAGAAGGTCTCACATCACACCAGTTTTATGTGCTCTTCATTGGCGCCCTGTTGAATTTAGATTTAATTTTAAAATTTTGGTATTAACTTTTAGAGCGTTAAATGGACAGGCCCCCTAGTACATCACTAAAATGTTGATCCCTTATTCTTCAGCCCGCACCCTTCGGTCTTCAGAACTGAACCTTCTAAAGGTCCCTAAGACCCGGTTTAAAACTCGGGGAGATCTTTTCTTTCAGGCCGTAGCCCCCCGGCTGTGGAATGCCCTACCCCTGTCTCTTCGTGTCACCGTCTCTATTGATTCCTTTAAAATGCAGCTCAAGACACTTTTATTCAGACAAGCTTTTAGTTAAATGTTTTATTTAGTCTTTTTATCAGCTGTTCTTGTTTTTATCAGCTGTTCTTATTGTTTTTATTAATCAGCTGTTATTATTCCTTTGTCTATTTAAATCTTTTATTTTGTATTTTGTACAGCACTTTGTGATTGTATCTATAATAAGTGCTATATGAATAAAGTTTACTTACTTACTTACTAACAAGGTCAGGTGAAAAATTCGACATGTAATGTGGGGTCCATGTGTCTGAAGACAAGAGAAAGAGGTGGACGAGGATGAAGATGGTGGAGTGTGAGCAGACAGGTGAAGATCCAGGTGAGTATGATGGCATACAGCAGGTTGGGGATAAGTAAATTGGTTCTTATTAACAACAAAAAAAGCTTTCAGAGGTTTCAACAAGAGAAGCTTCAAAACAGAGGAAACACCAAGGAGAGCTCATGTAAACTAGTAATAAATTAAAGGAAACTACAAAAACCACCTGTGGGAGCCAAAGATCACTAAAGTGACTGCAACAGTCTGACAAAGAGCAGTGCACTAACTCAGCCTTTTAGTTTTTGCTTGGTTGGGAGATGAAGAGTTGCAGGTTTGATCACTTTAGCGAGAGAGGGAAGCCACAGCAGCACCAAGCAAAGGAGGAACTGTAATGAAGAAACAGAGTTTTGTCTCAGATTGGAATAAAAGGAATTACAATACGGTAGTCTAAACATTGTGGCGAGATGTTAGAGAAGGTAGGCCTGTGATTGGAAGGTTGCTGGTTCAACTGACTGCACTGACAACGTCAAAATGGGGGTGGGAAAGGTGAAGCACCCACACCTGCCTCCACCCTCATTTGCCCAATTCTAGGCCCTTGAGCAAGGCCCTTAACCCCCACCATCTGTTCCCCTGGGCGCCATGGATGGCAGCTCTTCGCTCCACACAGAGGGCTGTGGTAGCTCGGTGGTCTGTGGCTATGTCAGGAAGGACATCTGGCGTAAAAAAAACGTTGTAAAGTCTTCGTGCAAATTAGTTTGCTGTGGCGACCCCTGAAGAAGGAGCAGCCGACAAAAAAACAAACAAAAAAACCCAGTAGTCTTAACATCCATCCATTATCTTTACCCACTTCTTTCTTTTTGGGTCACAGGGGTCACTGGTGCCATGTCCAGCTATCACTGTGCGAGAGGCGGGGGACACCCTGGACAGGCTGGAAGTCCATCACAGGGACACATAGAGACAAACAACCATTCACACTTACACCTAGTGACAATTTAGAGTTACCAGTCAGCCTAAAGGGCGAGATACACTCGAGCGTCCTCACGATACGCCTATACGCAGCGTACGTACGCTGTGGCAAAAGCGTAGCCCCGCGTAGCCCCTCAGGGCATGTACGCGCAAAAGTATTTTTTTACTACGCATACGCGATGCGCATACGCGATGCGCGGTGTCTGACCATAAACTTCCCCGGCGCCGGACTGTTTTGTATGTTACACAAATGAAATAAATTCCCCTTCTTTATCGCTGATCGGGCCTTTTCTTTTGTTTTTTTGCCTAAAGTCAAGTAACCGCTTCTTCCTCCGTTCACTCGATGATTGAAATGAATGAATTCAGGTCCTACCTGGGTGCGCGATGTTTTAAATATCCCTGGTGGGCTGTGTGCTGCAGGAAAAGCGCTCCCTGTTATTATTTTTATTTCTGAGAGAACTTTTTATAACATATATAGTAGAAACACCGTATCAGAACACCGCAGAAGTCTGAGCGAGCTGCTCATGATGCATTCTCAAGGTTTCACTTTCAGCTGACTGAACGCTGTCAATCATTTCAGTAGGCGTGTCAGCAAGTGACCAATCAGCGAGCTCAGTTGAGTCCCCTTCGTGTGCAGCTGCTCATATTACAACAAGGAGAACGTGAGCTGAAGTAAAGCAGCAAAAACATACGCACAAAATATGCGCGTATACGCGCATATTATCTCGGGCTTAACAAGCATGTTTTGGGTCTGTGGGAGGAAACCGGAGTACCTGGAGAAAACCCACGCGGAAAGAACATGCAAACTCCACCCAGAAAGGTCCTGGGCCGGGATTTGAACTGGCGACCTTCTCGCTGAGTGGTGGCAGCTCTACCAACTGCCCCACCGTGCCGTCCCTAGTCTAAACATTTCACAAATAAGTAACGTTTTTAATTGTTGATAAGAACAGATTGCACATTTTGGTTTCATTTTACAGGAGAATGTTACTGATCAAAACAACAAACTTGACAGTTCATCAAATTGCTTCTTAATGGGTAATTTCGTCTCAGAATCTGAAGGACTGGAGAATCGTATGAAGAATTTAGTTTGAAGCAAACAAGCAAACAAAAAAATAAACAAATAAACAGCACTTGAATTTGATTCTGAATTATTATTATTATTTTAAAATTTTTCACAAATATCTCATCTAACATAATAATGTAGGCAATTTAATTCCATCTTGCTCTCCAAGCAATGCAATTTTTTTATGCATTCTTGACTTTCTTTATTAATAAAAAAGCTAAATTTTGAAACAAAATAAACCATCTAAATGAACTGAGTGCAACATGAACACATCAAAAGCTAAGTTGTAGAAAAGCTAAGGCTGGCGACATGCTGCATGAACTCTAAGATAATTAATTTCCCTTCTTGTTGCTTGTAAGGTTTATTATTCAAAGACACCTGGTGGCTGAATAACACGATTACATGATAGACGATTCTGTAAAAGGAAAATGTTTTATACCTCGGTTGCTTTTGATGTTTATTGTTTCGTCCTTTTGATTATTTATTGCACTTTCCAGTCGTGAGTGAACACAAGCACAGCATCTCCAGTGTCTGTCCTTCTGTCAGGTGCTGACTGGAACACATCCCCTCTTGCTTTGGCAAAGTTCCCTGCTGTAATGTACCCCCACACCCCACTTTCCCCAATCCCTCTGAGACAAAAGTCATTGGGGTTTCAATAGAATGATTGCTTTACTACATTTAACTCATAAAGATAAAATCTGCCCCCCTCCCCTGCAGCGTTGAAGTGACAGCGCGCTCCTCTGAGCCCCTGATGGATGGCTGGCATTATTTTTATCACTGTAACATAATCGGCCTGCGTGGCCTCTGAGCGCGTGCCATATTGTCTCTGTTAACTAAAAATACAACCATGTAATATTTCATACTGTACACATGAAATTGGAGGTGAAAGATCATTTACTGAATTAAATATGCATGACTTATTAGAGATCTGCTGCACACAAATATCAGTCAGGTTGCTGGCAAGCAGGAGCACCTGCTCTATGTCTCACACTCCGTCTGTTATTTCACTCTAATTATTGTTGAAGCACACTTATTCCTATTCTGCTCACAGTTCTTTTCTTAATCAGGTTTGGTGGAAAACATTTAAACATGCAAATTATACATAAGAATAGTGTGCTATGACTTTTAGTGGTAATACATTTGGAGACTTTTTTTTCCTCCCAAATATTTGGATAAAATTTAGCTTGAATATTTTCTTCAAAACTGGAAGGGAAGGGTACTTTTAACTTTTGTTTTTAAATCTTCTAAAGACAACAATGTATACACATAAACAATTCACATGTATCCCATGGAGTATTATTACATTCAGAGTTCAAGAAATTTTAGGATACCACTTATTGATGGACCAACTTCCATTTTGGTGTGGGGCTTGATGTGGAAAAGGTCCCTATCAAAAAAATGGGTTGCCATGTCAAAATCCAAGATGGCCACCACCACATGTGTGTAAACAGACCACCCCTATCATTCAAGGAAACTATACTTTTTTTTGTTTTTATACTGCTTAAAAGTAGGGATGCACCGATCCACATTTCTCACTTCCGATCCAATACCATTACTTAAAACTGGGTATCGGCCGATATCGATACTTTTCCAATCCGATACTGTTCAGGTATGTGAATCTGTATAATGAAATGTTTATACTTAGACTATTTATTTTAACATTGTGTGAGATAAACCCAATGAAGACACTATTGAGCCTTACAACAGGAAACTCACAAACTTTAACAACACACAAGAGGCAGGTCTATACCACACACATGCCCTTCTCACTCATGGTGCAGCTGGAAAAACTAAAAAAACACTAAGCATGATGGGAAAGACAACACAGTCTACTCCCCTTTACCACTAAGATAGTGGATTTTGTTGTCTTTCCCATAATGCTTAGCAGTTTTTTAGTTTTCCAGCTTTAGGTGCAGCTGGAAAACTAAAATAAAAAGTTTTCCAACATACATTGTACACCTGAGACATTCAATATCATCTTGTAAATATTAGTACTATGAAAAATGAACCATCCATCCATTATCTTTACTCGCTTCTTCCTTTCTGGGACGAGGGGCTCACTGGTGTCCATATTCAGCAGTCACTGTTTGAGAGGCGGGGGACACCCTGGACAGGTCTCCAGTTCGTCACAGGGACACAGAGAGACAAACAACCATTCACTCTTTCACTCATGGACAATTTAGTTACCAATCAGCCTATTATTGTGTTTGGTTTGTGGGAGGAAACTGGAGTACTTGGAGAAAACCCATACATGCTCAGAGAGAACATGCAAAATCCACATAATGGTCCCCAGCCAGGATTTGGTCCGGCACCCTTCTCGCTGAGAAACGGAAGATCTACAAACTGCACCACCGCTAACCCTTACCCTTGCCCTAACCCTAACCACTCTGAAAAACGAATTTCAGGGGTGTCAAACTCATTTAGAAAAGGGGGCCAAAATCAAAACCTTTTTTTAAAACTAAGGACCAATTTCAGAAACTACATTAACTCAAATCAGATACCCATGTTTTCTTGGTTACAGGTTCCTCAACAAGAATTTGATTGGTCTCATTTGATGTTCTCTGTTGGGCTTTCAACATCACAATCAGAGGTTACTGAAAAAAATCAAGATATAGAAGTATTTTACATTTCACAAATCATCTTGGGGGCGAGATAAAATGTCAACAAGCGTCACATTTGGCCCTCGGGCCTTGAGTTTGACACACATGGTTTAGATTGTGATACACCCAAAAATTAAGTGTGGGGTACCTTTGAACAGCTAAGCACAAAAAAAACAATAAAACAGTGTATTCATCTGTAATCTGACTCCAACAATGTCTGTATTTCTCACAGTGTCCCCTATTTAAGAAATGTCATCCCTACATTAAAATGTCACTAACAAATATTAATACCTGGCCATGGTGGAAAGAACTGTTTAACAAGTTACACTACAAACCTCTCTTGAGTTACCCAGACTACCGTGCACTGTAGCTGTATAGACTTCTCAGGTAGCTAATGAATTTAGTATAAACAAACTAACTGTCCTCTCCTGTAGGGACATTTACTTTTTCTACATTTCCATCTGCAACAAAAACATTTTGCCATTTCTAATACACACATATTCATGGGGTGACTTTAGATTAACCTATGGTGGCCAAGGCTCCCATTGGCCACTCCCTGTCTCTGCTATTACACCTGGTGGTGGATAAAATATCTCCCTTCACTCTCCAGGATTTGCCACTCTGTGGTGCATCGGACAAGAAAACAACAATCCTACCTCTGCTATACACAGTGTAATGCCTAACCACATGAACATTTTGCACCAAAAACATTAAGGTTTACTTCACTATTCTATTTTATTCATTCTTTAAATCCTTCAGCGATGACGTATTGACTTGCGTTTTAATCCGTGTTTCTGTCTGCCATCCTTAAGAGTACAGGTAGTCCCCGACTTACGAGCACATGGACTTACGAGGTTCCGGACTTACGAGCTGACTAACGAACAGTAAAGTTGTACAGAACATACAGAAAATACAGCACTGGTATGTGTTTTTAGATAAAAGTGTGTTAGCTAACCGTTTGCAAACAAAGTTCTGTGCATGAACTAGTATGTACGTTTGTGTTGAAAAACGGGTGTTTGTAGTAGCGCTAGCATACATTTTCCGACTTACGACCGAAAATTCGGACTTACGAGCGACACGTGTTTCGGGTTCCGACATACGAGATTTCCTGTTACGAGCACCTCGTAGGAATGGAACTCGCTCATAAGTCGGGGACCACCTGTATTACCTAGGGGTTGAAGGAGTACATAATTTTTTAACTCGACATTAACATAATAAAGCTCGAGTAGAACTCGAGTAGTTGATGATGTCATAGGATATTAAGATGCAAAAAAATGTATTAAAAAAAAAACGCAAAAAAAAAAAAAAACGTTATATAATATTTACCCCCCCAAAAAAAGACCAACAAAACATTGGGAGTGAAATATATTTCAATCAGTATTATATCTATTATGTTCTAAGATTGTGTTCACCTAAATCCTGCCATATAATGTGAAATATATCCAAGGCGGAACCTTTTTCTTCCGGGCTTTGTTTTCAATAGGGAAGAGTTTTTAGTTACACGCCTGCATATTTGCATACAACAGACCGGACACTTTTTTTACATCAAGTTTATAGCTTATTGGCTGAAAGGCTGGCTACGTGGTAGAGTAGGGCAGTCCCTAGGCGGTCCCAAGGCGGTTCCAGGGTCCACGAGGCGATGACGACATCCGGGGGTATATAAACGTAGCCCAGCTTTTGAAGACTCGTGTGTGGACTTTGTGATCGGCGTGAGGTCTGTTGCAGCTGCAAATTTCCTTCTTATATGTACAATAAACCTGCAATAACGTGCACATTCGTTTCAGAGCTTCCTTCAACTTTTGAACACGTAACAGGAGTGTACATTATGCTGGACTACCATTTATCATTCCGCAGATAAATCAAAGGAAAACCAAAACTATTAGTTATTATTATTAAGCTGCAAAAGTGAAAGAAACGTGTGGCACGTCAAAAACAAAACTTAAAAACAGTGGGGCAGTCGTAGCCTGGCCCTCGCCATTCCTACGCAGCTCCGCTCAATTCTCATTTCCCTTCACTGCTGGGTCTGGGACTTGTCCCATAGACAAGGATATCTCCGGTAGATTTTTGACCGGACCAATCAGAGAACAGAAGGCGGAGTTTTGAACGACGTCGACTGACGTCGTCATTCAAAATGGCTGCCGCCACGAAGGAATTTTCAATAAAACAAGGTAAAAAACTATTATTTCTCTGCTGATAAAAAATGTATTTCTTAGCTGACGTTATATCAGAAGTGTTCCTGAGCAATCAGAGAGCAGAAGGCGGAGTTTTGAACGACGTCGACTGACGTCGTCATTCAAAATGGCTGCCGCCACGAAGGAATTTTCAATAAAACAAGGTAAACTATTATTTCTCTGCTGATAAAAAATATATTTCTTAGCTGACGTTATATCAGAAGTGTTCCTGAGCTTAACAGTTCCTAAATCAATTCACGAAATGGTCAAATCTGCTGGATTTAAATAGTTTCGGTTTGACATTTTCCAAACAGCCTCGGGTGCGCTACGAAAATAAATGATAAAAAATCGAATTTTATCTCAAATGTTTCATCTAGGCCAACAGTCAGTAAATTAGAGACATATAATTACACACTGGTAGCAGAAAAAATATCCACCGAGTGGTTTCTGAGCTTTTTATCTGAATAGCCTGGACCTCGCCAGGCTAAACTAACAAAACTCCGCCTTCTGTTCTCTGATTGGTCCATTCAAAAATCTAACGGAGAAATCGCTGTCTATGGGAGAGATGCCAGACCCTAGTACAAAGCGAAGTGAAGGACATGGGTCTGGTATCAACCAGGCTAGGGCAGTCGACCACCCGCGGTGCTGCGCATTAGGTTTACTTTTAGAGATAATTATGTTTACAGTTTTTTTTTTATAGGTTTAGAGATTCATATTTTTTGCTTTTTGTTTGTGAAACAAGGTCAGAGGAAGCTGGTTCTGGTTCGGTTGATTGGACCCGGTGTTACACTATAGTCTGTGACCTGCAACAGTGCATGCAACACCGCTCCCTATGGTCACAATATATGGTGGTCACAGAATTCGGTGTTAACACCAGTTCGCAATGCGCTCCAAACAGGAAGTTGATTCATTTTCTGTTCTGTAACTGCGACGTAATGACATCACTACGAATACTCCATGTGAAATAAAATAAAAAACTTGATAGATGTCCTAGGAATCGATGTGTCAATTACTCGAATAGTCTGTTAAAGCCCTAGTATTACCAAGGAGTGACAGACAGGTTTGTGGTTACTATGGTGACAATAATGAGCCACTAGCAGCTGCTTTTAATATTTCTTTTGATTTAGGTTTCTTTTAAACTTCTTTATGACAATGTAGGGATCTTTTGTTTCTTAACAAAGAATATTGTAAAGTTGATATTGAAATTTTACGAATCAGCTGCAAAAGATTTTCAGGGAAAAAAAAGTGTATTCTATCATCACTTTGTTTTGAAGGATCAATTGTTTCATAGCTTCCTTCAGACTCACATTTTGTTTGTTGAAGCCAACATTTGTTTAGATTATTTTTTTTAATCCATGAAGATGCATCTTGAGGAGCGACACCAGGTTGTACCTCATCAAATTAGCCTCATGTAAGCTACTTCCCACTGCCCTTAAAGCTTAGAAAGTTTAAGTAGAGGGCTCCAACAAAATGCTTGCAGGTTCTTCCTAAAGATAAAGCACAGACAATTTCAAATCCTTCCCCAAATTAGTGGCAAATGCATAATTCAGTAGAGGGTGAACATCATCTGGGCTGAAAGCAAGCACTAATGAGATGTGGGCAGTCTGCATCTGAGGTAACTGCCCTCCTATGTCGCCTTTTGTCTGTCTTTCCATCCCACTCTTTATTTAATGTCTGCTTCTCTCCCTTTGGTTTTGTTTGGCTAAGTCAACTCCAACACCCATAAACATGATTTTGCTGAGCAGAACGGGAAGCTGAACACATGGTGCGGCACAACAAAGGCAGACAGTTTTATCAGAAACAGGGCCAAGTGGTTTGCAGCAGACACTTTACTTTAATTAAAATACTGCAACAATGGTTCAATATTGAACTAAACGTGCTCATACATCATAAACCCAAAGAGAAAAGACAACGTGCATCATCATCCAACAATCACTGAGGTGCTTTTTTTGTGTCAGAATCTGTGTTTTTGGTTCATATTGAAAGACTTTATGTGTTTATGGTTTGTTTTACTTTCCCTTTTGCTTCATATGTTTATTTGTTCTGTCTTTTGTTCGGTTACTCACTGCTTTCCTGTGCCATTAATCAGTTTCCGTTCGTCTGTCAGCTCTCACTTTTCAATGCTTTTTCAGTCGGCCTGCCATTCCCATTGACACCTGCTCTCTGTTACACCTGTCACAGCTGCAGCCACTTCCTCTTTTAGCCACGGTTCATATAGTTGCTAAGCCACCATTCCCTCTTCAGTGGAGAATGATACTGTATGTGTTCTCGCCCATGTTTTTCCTTCTGTATATACAGTATATATATATATAAAATTGCTTTTTTACATTAGTTTTCTCGAGCTCTCTAAGTCGTTCTTCATAAAGTTGTGAAGAAAATGATAATTAAATGAGTGACTTACGTTTAAGTGCATGAGACCAAAATGGTTTATGTGTCTAAGTCTGCTGGGTATACTAAGTGACATTGATTTTGAAGGTTTCTGCCAAAGAGTTTGAAGAATGATGTCAAATTAAAACTGTGAAGTTTTGAACAATTTTCATTTTTTAACTTATCTGGCATTAAAATATTGTTGCCCTGATTTGACAGTACTGTATTGGGCTGCAAATCTAAATGTTATCAAAATGTCTAAATATGATGGACTGATATCTTCTGCTCGAACAGTATAGTTGGAACATTTTAGCCAATGGGTATTTATTTTTTACCAGCTGCTCCCTTCTTCAGGGGTCACCACAGCAAGTGAACTTCCATGAGGATTTGGCAATTTTTAAATGTCGGATGCCCTTCCTGACACAATTACAAACCAACGAGCTAACACAGCTCTGGAGAAGAGGGCTGCCATCTAGGCGTTAAGGGCTTTGCTGACGGGCCCAGAGTGGGCCAAATAAGGGTGAAGGTACATGTGTTTGCTCCACCTTTTCCACCCACATTTTCAAAGTCAAAGTCAAAGTCAACTTTATTGTCAGAACTGCAATATGTACAGGACATACACAGGATTGAAATTGCGTTTCTCTCAGTCCCTCGGTGCAACAGTAACCATTTAAACACTAAAACACTAAAACATTTAATAAACATAAGCATAAAATAGTAAAAGTGTAACACTGTCCTGAGTTTTTGCATAGTAGTATAAAAGTATGAAAATTTACACCAACACTAAAACACTAAACATTTAATGAACATAAGCATAAAATGAAATAATAAAAGTGTAATACTGTCCTGAGTTTTTGCATAGTAGTATAAAAAGTATAAAAAGTATATCTATAAAATAAACTGAAGGTTCTAGCATTGACATTTGCAAAGAGTGGCAAAGCAGCATATGAGTTAATGTACACAGTATATGTATGAGGTAGTTGATGTTGGTATAGAGGCAAAGTGGCATATGCAGTAAGGCACATTGGGCATCCTTAAATAAGGCTAGTCAGAGAATACTGTATATGTATCAGCAGTAGTGTAGATATAAAAGTAGTGTAAATGTAAACAGTAGTAATAAATGTAAACAGTAGTAATAAATGTAAACAGTATTAATAAATGTAAACAGTGAATGTAAACAGTAGTATGACTATAGGCAGTAATGTAATACAAACATTAGTGCAAATATGAGAAGTAGTGCAAACTGAATGAGCACATGACCGAGAGTTTAGTGAATAACCCGTTTGATGACACAAGCTGTGTTTCCATCCATTTTCATTTCGATTTTTGAGCTAATTTTTGAAATCTCGCAAATATGTAAATACAAATTAATGCGAAGCAGAAGTGTTTCCATCTGCTGGCTTGAAGCGCATCTACCAAGCCACGCACAGCGTCATTACGTCAGACGTCAGCGTCATTACGTCAGACGTCAGCACTGCGCATGTCTACAGTAAACAGGAAGTAGCAGTTGAAAACAGAACCTGGCCACACATCTCGTCAAAATGGAGAGAATATTTCAGGTACGTGTTGCTATCGGTCGAGTTGTATTTATTCTGTCATACAAACTAGTTTTAGCGATGTTACATGTTGTCCGGAGCGGAAACAGCTGATCAGTCACGTGACGTGAATGTTCGCTTCGGCAGCACGAGTCGGCAAATGTGTTTCCATCTGTCGCTGTGCGCATCTGCTCATTTTCGAACATCCCAAAAACCACCTCAAGCGAGCGTATAAACTTTTTGGCGAACTTGAGAAAGTAAATACGGATTTTGCCGTTTCCATTAAGCTTTTCTGCTGCGATACTTCAAAATGCGCACCTAGAAACCTTGATGGAAACACGGCTACAGAGTCTAGTGTTAAAATCTTTGTGTTGTGTGGTAATGTGTGAGAAAGTTTTAGTGTTAAGGCAGTTCAAATGGGAGGGGGGGCAGAGCAGGCAGAGTGTTTAGCATTCTGACTGCCTGATGAACAGAGCTGTCTCTCAGTCTGCTGGTTCGAGCCTGGAGACTCCTCAGTCTCCTCCCTGATGGCATTTTGATGTTATAGTCAGCAGGGGGATTTGAACTGGCAACCTTCGAATCACAGATTCACTTTTCTGACCTTTTTATCACCAACCATATTACCTGTATAACCAGTTCACCCATGATGGTGAACCTGTCTGCGTCACATGATTGTGTTTGATTAAGTTGTATGTTTGCACATTGTCCTCTCCATTCAACTCCAACTCACCCACAAAGTGCATCAAACATGTGCCATGTGTCAGAAAGAAATTTCCTAAATGTCTCACTGAGGCAGCTTTTATTTAACGCTAATGCTGCTACACAAAATGGGCCGCAGCCAAAATGATCTACTTTACTTTAATACCTCTGCAAAATGCATTAGGCTTGTTTGGATAACCGTACGAAAACCTTTGAAGCTGAATTTTGAGTTAGGAACACAGGAAATGTTCTTTTCTGATGACATACAAATGGTCAAAATTATGTGGATGCACTCTAAAACTGAGAAGTTTGATTCACTTGACTAGTTGTCCTTAGAAAAGTTGCTGGCTTTTTGAATTCCAGATCTCAACATGACCTTTTCTGCTCCTGTTCACTGACATTTCTTCATCACTTTCCTGAAACTTCAAAGTGCTCTGCTATCTTTTCTTGCTGAGGGCATCTGTTACCTAAAGTTTGCAGCTGCTGATTGTTGGTTGAGGTTTGATAAGTCAGAGTATCCATAAAAGTTTGAAATTTGCATCACCTGGCCTTTCCTAAAACTGACTGTGAAAGAAACATGGCTCAACACTCTCATTAGGGCTATTTTAAGTCGACTGAGAGCTAAAGTCTGTGTCAGCATCCAAACATTGTTGCACTTTGTTTCTCAGTCTAAAACTTAGAATTTGTGAGAACTGAAGCTGACATTTCATAAAATGTGATGTTTTTGCTTAATTAGCACCATGTTGCAAAAATGAGAGACAGTGCAGATCTAATAACACATTTTACAGCATAAATTAAAATCTAATAATGATTTTCTTTTTCATTTTCATAGTGAATACATCAAATTTAAGGAATTCACAACATGGTAAATGGAGCTTATTTATATACTGTAGCGCTTTCCAGCCCCCTGTGAGGAGCCCCAAAGCGCTTTACAATACCAGCCATCCACCCATTCATTCAGACATCATACACCGGTAGTGGTAGCCTGCCTTGCAAGGCGCCATCCAGACCTACCGGGAGCAACTCGGGGTTAAGTGTCTTGCCCAGGGACACAACGACACATGGTGGGCGGATGCGGGATTCGAACCTCCAACCTTCCGATCGGGGGTCGACTGCCATTACCACTGTGCCACGGCCGCCCCATGATCCTTATTAAAGCTACAGTATTGGTGTCATGCATGAAAGCTACCGGTATATTGATCAATAAACAAAAAAAAACCTTTCATATTATTTTGCAATACAATGCTTGTTGTAGGATTTTGTGTAATGTGTAAGCCAAAAATAATCGTACTAATTATTCACATTCTAAGACTTCACAAATGAAAAAGGCAACAAAGTGTAAATTTGTCACCCACAGTGATGAAAGCTGGAATATTGTGTTATGTTGTCATGTTATGTGTTATTCAATTCAATTCAATTCAGTTTATTTATATAGCGCCAAATCACAACAAAGGTGTCTCAGGGCACTTTACAGGAACATTCACATACATAGAAAATACAATTAGTAAAGTTCTTTATCTAAGCAAGCAGCAGACTCGTTGAATCTTCACTTCGTTGCAGTCTTCCATCCTGAGCAAGCACAAAGGCAAGAGTGGAAAGGAAAAACAACTCTTTTCAAGGAAGAAACCTGCAGCAGAACCAGGCTCAGGACAAGCGTCCATCTGCTTTGACTGGCTGGTTGAGAGGACAGAAAGGAGAGACAAATGAACACAGAATGACAGGTCCAGATATAGGTCCAGGCGTACCTGAAAGATAAAAAAACACATTAGGATAGAAAAAAAATTACCAATACAAATCAGGTTGAGCAAAATAAGTAAAAGTAGCAGACTGAAGAAATGTGGTCAGTTTGTCCTCCAGCAGTCTAAGCCTATAGCAGCATAACTAAGGGACAGCTCAGTAAACCCAACTCAGCCCTAACTATAGGAATTATCAAAAAAGAAAGTCTTAAGCCTTGTTTTAAAACTGGATAATGTGTCAGCCTCACGGACAGAAATTATGTTGCATTATGTTTTGTCTCTATCATGTTAGCAAAACATCTCTTTAACCAGTAGACAAATTGTGATGATAAATTTCAGAAAACACTGTACGATTACTAGGTAATCATTTTTAAAGTCATCATACTGGCAATTCAAAATGACACCACAGCTGACATCAGCAAATACAGAATTAACTATACAGTAATTCATTCAACCTTTATTTAGTCAGGTAAATCTTATTGAACCTCATGGGCTCATTTACGAAAGCGACCTGCTAAAACTAAAGAACGATGAACAGCAATGGTAGAATTTCCTTAAACAATAAACAAACAATAAACAATAAACAATAGAAAACAAAAAAGAGAAAAAACAAAAGAAAGAAATACTTTTTTTTTAAACAAAGTATCAAAAAACGAGCAAAACATAAGGTAGACGTATAAAATCAAAGACAGGAACAAATCTGCATTGGTTTTTGCCAGGATTCCAACAGATTCTGAAAACCATTTAGAGAAGTCAAGGTCGAGAGCTTCAGATCTTTTTGTAAGATATTCCATGAAGCAGGAGCAGAGTAGGAGAAGGCCCTTTTTCCAAGTTCAGTCCTCACTGACGGAACACTGCAGGTAATCATGTCCTGAGAGCGCACACTGTAGCTGCACTCACGCAAAGACATGTAGGAGGAGATGTATGAGGGCAGCAGACCAAGAAGTGATTTAAAGATGAAAATGTACCAGTGGAAGAGTCTGCGTGAGGTTAATGATGTCCAGTTAACCAGTGAATACAGGGTGCAGTGGTGAGTACGATAATCACAGCCAGTTATGAATCTTAGTGCACCATGATAGACAACATCCAACATCCGCAGGGTGCTTGTAGGAGCAGTCAATACTGTGCCCAATTCGCAAAACTGTGCCCAATTCGCAAAACATTTTCAGAATGCTAAAAGTTTACACAAGATTAAAACTTTAATATTCATGAGGTAGAGTGGAGCTTGAAAGTTTGTGAACCCTTTCTAATTTTCTATATTTCTACATAAATATGACCTAAAACATCACCAAATTTTCACACTAGTCCTAAAAGTACCATATTTTCTGGCCTATAAGTCACACCTTTTTGCCTAATTTGCATGTCCTGTGACTTATAGGGCGGTAAACATGTTTATGGATTTTTTCTCATGTTTTTAGACCCATTTTTGGCTTAGATATGACCATTTTTCATTTAGGCCAAAAATGGTGCAGTACCACTTTTGGCCGATAGGGAGGCAGATAGTGCCAGTTTCGGCAGCTAGGGGCGCAGGCAGTACCAGTTTTGGCCGCTAGGGGCGCAGACAGTACCAGTTTCGGCCGCTATGGTCGCTAAAGAGTCTGTTCACGGCTTCAGACGTACCTAGAGGCGTTTCCTGTTGTATTGAGAATAAAAACCCATCACCCAGCGCCAAATCTCTGATAGTGAGTGGGACTACTAAGAGAACAACAACCGAGAAAAGAGAGAAGAATACCAACAATGCCACCCAAGAGGAGATCCTATGCTGCGGACTTCAAGCTGCAGGTCATCAAATACGCCGCAGAGCACGGGAACCGGGCAGCTGACCGGCACTTCGGAGTCAGCGAGAAACTGGTCCATGACTGACGGAAGGCAGAGGGCTCGCTGACCGCCATCAAGTGCTCTAAGAGGGCGAATCGGGGCTGCAAGGCCCGTTGGTCGGAGCTGGAGGAGAGGGTCAAGTCAATTTTATTTATATAGCACAGTTTAAAAAAAGAGGGTGAAGAAGAAGGAGAGGGTCAAGTCAATTTTATTTATATAGCACAGTTAAAAAAAGAGGGTGAAAGCATGGGTCATCGAGGAGCGCGCATCGGGCAGAGAGCTCTCTATGGTGCAGCTTCATCTTCACACTATGTCCCTCGCCAAGGAGATAGACATCGCAGAGTTCGCTGGGAGGCCATCGTGGTGTTTTCGATTCATAAGGCGCCATCAGCTTTCGATAAGGGCGCACACAACGATGTACCAAAAGCTCCCGGCGGACTTTGAGGAGAGGGTCACCAGCTATTGCGCCTTTGTGGACCGCCAGGTCCAGTTGTACCGAGTCGCGCCGGACCACATAATCAACATGGATGAGGTGCCCTTGACATTCAACATCCCCATGGAATGCAACGTGTCCTAGAAAGGTGAGAAAACGATCAATATTCTCACCACTGGGCACGAAAAATCACATTTCACTGTGGTTCTGGCCTGTGGCGCAGATGGATCCAAGCTCTCGCCTATGGTAATATTCAAAATAAAGACAATGTCTAAAGAGGACTTCACCCCGCGCATTGTTGTGGCGGTCAACGAAAAAGGCTGGATGGACGGGGACATGATGAACGTGTGGCTGACAAAATGTTTTACCCATCGCACAGACGGGTTCTTCAAAATAAACAAGGCCCTGCTTATCATGGACAGTATGAGAGCTCACATTACGCCTCAGATGAAGGAGAAGATCAAAACATGCAACACTGTTCCTACAATAATCCCGGGTGGATTAACAAAAGTCCTCCAGCCGCTGGACATCTTAGTTAACCGCACGCCGTCTCTGGGAAGAATGGATGGTGAGCGATGAACATAGTTTCACGGCCACAGGACGGATGAGACACCCCACATTCCAGCAAGTCCTGGAATTGATAGACAAGGCCTGGACTTCTGTGACCAAAAAAACAATCCAGGCGGGCTTCAGAAAAGCTGGCATAATCGCTGGAGCGGCTGGAGCTGATGAGGACTCCGACAGCGGGGAGAAGGAGGAGATGGAGGGTGCTTTGAGTACCGGTATCCTTCCTCGTTCGCTGGCAGAACTGTTTGCCAGTGACACAGAAGATGAGGAGTTTAATGGCTTTGAATAAAAACCGTAAAATAAATAGCTGTTTCTGTCATCATTATGAGCGGGTGAGCGGGTAGTAATTTTAAAGCAGCGTTATTTCGTTTTAACCGTCAAAGTGCATTTATTAAGAAAAATTAAACAGAGACACACTTTTACTATAATGTCAGCAAACAAATATATATATTTTTAGGTGTTTATCTTGCAAAATTTTAAATACATGCAGGTCTGTTTGTTGCTACTGCATGTCTGGTGCTGCGTGTGCTCCTTTTGTCTATCCGGTAGCAAAACTATTTAAATTTGGCTGATTTGAACATTTTAATCATTTATTAAGGAAAAGTTCAGCTCATAAAGACTTTTACTATAATGTCAGCAAACAAATATATTTTTCTAGGTGTTTATCTTGCTAAATTTTAAATAGATGCAGGTCTGTTTGCTGCTATTGCATGTCTGGTGCTGCGCATGCTCGTTTTGTTTATCCGGTAGCAAAACTATTTAAATTTGGCTGATTTGACCATTTTAATCATTTATTAAGGAAAAGTTCAGCTCAGACACATCTTTGCTATAATTTTTAGCAAACAAATAATTGTTTTTGTGTTAATCTTCTGAAAGTCCTTGCTTCGCGCTCCTGTGGCAGACATTTGCAGCAGGGCAAAACACTCGGACCACATTTCCAGGTTGTCAGCGGTGATGTGTAACGTCAGCGGTGACGCGTTACCTCAGCGGTGACGTAGGTGCGACTTATGGGGCGGTGCAACATGTTTATGGATTTTTCCAATTTATCTGCAATAATTGGACAATGCTACTTATATGGGGCGGCCGTGGCACAGTGGTAATGGCAGTCGACCCCCAATCGGAAGGTCGGAGGTTCGAGTCCCGCATCTGCCCACCATGTGTCGTTGTGTCCCTGGGCAAGACACTTAACCCCGAGTTGCTCCCAGTAGGTCTGGATAGCACCCTACAAGGCAGGCTACCACTAACGGTGTATGAATGTGTGTATGAATGGGTAGATGGCTCGTATTGTAAAGCGCTTTGGGGCTCCTCAGAGGCGGCTGGAAGGCGCTATATAAATAAGCTCCATTTACCATTTTTACCATGTGGCGGTGCGACTTATCGGCCGGAAATACGGTAGATAAAGAGAACCCAGTTAAACAAAAGAGACAAGCACATTATAGTTGGTCATTTATTTATTGGGGAAAATTATCCAATATTACATATTTGTGAGTGGCAAAAGTATGTGAACCTTTGCTTTCATTGTCAGACCTCTGATCACCCCTACTTACCTCCTCCTGCTCTCCCAGGGAGGACATTGTGAGATATGATCTCTTCAGTAAGCCCTAGAGTCTCCTCCTAGTCAGACATGTCTGAAACATTAGCCCAAGATGGTGTCTGACATCTTTTCGAGACTCTCAAACCATCTCAAAAGGCACATGCAGGAGCTGTATCCCAACTCTGAACTTTTCCTGAACAGATGAGCTTCACCTTATTGTCATGAAGGCGTTTGAATGTCTCAAGAACACCAGAAGTTACACTGTCTGACACAGATCGGCCTAGGTAGGACCTCCTACGGCAAATTGATTCTGGGTAAGGGGCCAGACTAAGTGTGATTCAATAACCCTTGGAGTAAATAAAGTCATTAATTCTCTTTGCCTGGAATAAGGGTGTCGATTTAAGGAACTACAGTATATTGAACTAATGAATTACTGAATGGGAGGTATTATGTTTAAAATGCTAATATACCGGAATACATCCTTGACTAATAGTATCAGTTTCCATCGAAACAGGTTTGTTTTAGTGTGCCAGTGTGGGGCAAAGTGTTTCTGTTTGCTTCATCATATGCAGAAACTCGGAACTAAAAATAGAGATTCTTTTCTTTCACACGTTTTTCCGCCTGCTGGTGTTGCACAACACCAGTCCATCTTCTGCTCAGAAACTCTCAGTCATGTCAGTCACCAAAATATAGAACATTTTTTTGGACTGAATATTGACATGATTGAAAGTAAATTATGAGCTGAAAAGCTTAATTAAATAATTTAATAACTTACTTTTTTTTTTTTACAGTTTCTGAAAAATACACTCCCAGTAATACATGTACAGCAAGCCCAAATATTTCTTTGTCTACTCCTCTCAGGTATGCTTAAAAGGGAGCTGCAAGTATTTAACAAACAGTCAAACATTGCTCATCGAATTATCCTTTATTTTTCTCTGAAATGTACATCCTAACCCACAACTATCGATAATTTAGAGTTTAAAATTGATCTAACATGCATGCTTTTAGACTGTGAAAGGCAACAGGAGCACCTTGAGAAAACCCACGCATGCACGAATCAAACCTGCAACCTTCTTGCTGCAAGGCAACATTACTGACCGACTGCTCCCTATGCAGCCCATTGCTAACATTAGAAAGAGGAAAAAGATGTGGATGTACCTTCTGGCTACATTGATGTTGGCTCCTCAACCTTAAGATAACATTGATGAGTGTATTCTGTAAATGAAACCTGAACACAAACTGATTTTAAAGGTTTATTCGACATTGGTAAGTGTGCATTCTAAGAATGTTTCTCACAAGTGTGCCCGCGTAGGATATTGTGAACTGAATGATGAGTTGTAGAAGTTGTACATATTGTTGGGATGGAAAAAACAATAAACTGTTTTAACGAACCTGTCTGATTGCAACTGGAATGTCCACCTGCACTCTTATCGTTTGAATCCATCCAGACTTTTCAATACCTCATGGTTTGTTAAAGACCGTGTAAAGTGAAATTAAATTTGTGTTTTTAGTTTGTCACATGGCATAAATATGTGTTATTAATCACCCATATAAATCTGACTGATTAAAAACATTGTTTTCCTTATAAAATTAAGTGTCAAAAATCATGAAAAAACATGATTTTGCCTTGCCCTGGAACGCTAGGGGCGTGTCAGTGCGTGGGCGTGGTTTCAGCGCAGTACTGCGCCGTGTCCAGCCCCCTTCAGAGCTGAGCTGTGTGGGGAGGCATACGGGGGAAGCAGAGATCCACCTGCTCCGTTTTTATCTGAGTTCTGGCTTCCAGCAGCTTCTTTTTCCAAGAGTTACGCTGTTTTTAGTGCACTAACAACTCTGGTTATGTTTTTAAAGTTGAGGACACATAACTCCGCTGTTATAATCAGCGCTATTTTAGAAGATGAGCGGACTCGCGGTCCGACCCGGTCACATCGCATGTGGGGTCTGTGTTGGTGATTAAAATAAAGAGTAATCACGTTGATAAGTTATCTCATCTGTGTCAGCAGAGTCACAGCGTTTCATGGCGCGCGTGGCAGGATTTCAGCTTCACGCGGATCGCCTCTCACACACACACACGCGCGCGCGGGGGGGGGGGGGCGGAGGTGCGCGGAGGTGCAGGTGGCATGTGGTCGCTCCAGCAGCACGCCTGGGTACTGGAGGGAGACGGTCGGTAGCGAGTGAACGGCTCCACCGAAGAACGCATTTATACGGCTGGAGCTGCAGGGGGTGGGGCTTGTGACCGCGTGACGAAACGCGGTCACATTTAAACCACGCCTAAAAAATCCTGAAAGAGAAATGTGTTTATACACAGTTTGATCTATAACTCCAAAATTAATTGAGCTACAATTTTGAGACTTTTTACTCATTTACAAGATTACAATTACGACATTTATAATGTTTATTGAAGAAAATGTTGAAATTCACTTTACACTGTCTTTAAAGTTCCCTAGCAATTTAATAGTAACATAAAAATGAGAAAACCAATGTCTTTAGCTATTTTAAAGAAAAATGTTCTCAGTTCATTTAGTCTTTGAAAACTTATGATAATTTTTGAGACCAAAAGTCTCTAATTTAATTTAATGTGATTTTTCACTTACTATTCTTCTAAGGTAAGAAGATGGATACCACTAGCAGATACTTTATTTTACAGTTATGCATAGCAACGGAATTTTGATGGAGTATCATACACCTACACATTAATAAATTATCACATACTGTAGTTGTGTGAAATAACTTTGCAAGCTTCTGATGATCAGTGTAAACACAGATAATAATACAGCATCTAAGGTCAAGATAGAAGAAGGGAGAACTGTAAACAGCCAGATGTTGAGGGGGTAGTAGTTGGTTGCTGCAGCAATGCAATATCCATTTCACAATTTTTATCATGATGAAATTTGAGATGTAAGGATAATGGGCGGGGTCACAGAGAGATTCTGTTTGTTTAACAGTCTCACAGCCTGTGAGCACAGACTGTGAGCCATTCTGGTGGTCCTGGCACCTATAGACCGTTACCTTCTGCCTAAGAAATATGCCATGTGCAGGATTGTCCCTTAGGAATTAGTTGATTCGTCTCAGACAGTGGGTTGTATAGATAGTTCTGATCTCCGGGAGGGTGATCCCGATGATTTTTCCAGCTGTTTTAAACACCAGCTGGAGAGCCTGCTGGTCCGCCTTAGTGCAGCTGGAGAACCACAATAGGAATCCATAGGTTAATACACTTCCAATAGCACTGTTATAGAAGTTGATCATAAGCTACTGAGGAGTTTTGGCCCATTTCAGTTTCCTCAGAAAGAAAAGATGCTGCTGGGCCTTTCCAATGGCTGAGGCACTGAAAGTACCCCAGCTCAGGTTCTGTCACTGTCATGACCAGAAATTTGAATTTTGTGACCTTCTCAACTGCTTCATTTCTGATGTAAAGTGGAGAGTGGATGTTTTTACTTTGTTTGCAAAAATCCACAATAATTTTCTTGGTTTTCTTTATGTTAAGAACCAAGTGGTATTTTTGACACCATGATACCGATCGTTGTACTTTATTTTTATATTCGGTCTCATTGTAAATCATGAGCCCCAACAATGTGTTGTCATCAGCATATTTAACAATGAGATTTGATGGTGAAGAAGCTGTGCAGTTGTGAGTGAGGAGAGTATAAAGCACTGGGATGAGCACACAGACGTGTATGGCTTCCGTGCTGATGGAAAGAGTGGAGGAAGTGTGCTCGTCCACTCTCAAGCTAGATTCATACTTGACGCGCCGCGCCGCGCAGCGCGCGCGCTCCAAAAGTGACGCAATTTCACAGTCCCCGCCCCTGCGCGTTGGCCCCGCGCAGGGGATTAGCGCGTGCCGTGCACCTCTGAATTTTTGAAACTCCGCAAGCCCTGCGCGCGCGCGGTGGGCGCTACGATTTGATTGACCGACAGCCTTCACCCTCTTCACGCCGGAGCCTGCAGCTGTTTGCGCCGCTGTGGTCGTGGAGACGGAGTCGCGACGCATGGAGGAATGTTTTGTGACACAAAATGTATTAAATTATCCTTCATTCCTGATCTGGAGTCGGACTTTTCTTTTGTTTTTTCGCCAAAAGTCACGTGATCGCTTTCTCCTCCGCTGACTCCATGCATTAAAGCCGCAAATAAAGACAACAGTTCAGCACGCGAGCAGAAAGCTATTTGTTTTTGTTGTGTGACGTCAAACAGTTCTTCTTCTACGGTAGATTTCTTCTTCTACACCTTTCTTGCAACATATGCACAGGTTTTAGAGGGTACTGCCTCCTGCTGGTCCGTAAAAGAACAGCACTTTGCCATGCGCTGCCGTGCGTCAACCATAAACACAGAGGCGACACTGTGAACTCATTTTGCCGCACGGCTGCTGTGCACGCGCGGCGCGCACGCTCCAGCCTGCGGACCAAAGCGAAAGTCTAACTCAGCCTTTACACACTGTGTACGATTAGCTAAAAGGTCCAAAATCCAGTTGCATAGAACATTGTCCAGTCCAAGATCGTGTAACTTTGGTAGGAGTTTGTTCGGCCATATGGTGTTAAAAGCTAAACTAAAATAAAGAGCAGCCTCGCATATTTGGCACACAATATGTTGTTGTCCACTTCTTGGTGGGATGTACACCGCATATATGTAAACAGCTGTGAACTCCCTTAGTAGATAGAACGGTATGCATTTGAACAGCATAACCTCCACATCTGGTTCACACAGTCTGTCCACCATAGTGGCGTTTGTAAACCAGGAGTTGTTGATATAAACACACAGACCTCTGCCAACCATTTTACCTGAGTCCGGGGTCCTGTCAACTTGGTATGCGATGAAACCGGCTAGCTCAGTAGCTGCATCTGAGATGGTGCTATCCAGCCAGGTCTCCGTGAATATCATGCAGCAGCAGTTGCTTATGGCGCCCTTGTCATGGTCATCTGTACTCGAATTCCATCGCTCTTGTGATGCTTGACCAGGATAGAAAGGTGGGAAGTGACAGCTTGAATGGGCTAGCCTTTAGACATACCACTCTTGTTCTCCCGCTTGCAGCATCTTCTTCTCCGGCCTTCTACTGCAGGGATCCCGGAAGATGGTCTGACAATCTTAGCTGGGATAGAGTACTCGGCTGATAGCTGGTATGTGACAGCTGTGCTGAGTTGAACAAGCTCAGCACGGCTCTACTGTAGTGTCACTGCATCGAAGATGTACAAAAAAATAAAAAATACAAAGTATCAACCATATTGTGCTAAAACTGTGCTGGATGTCTGACCTATGGGTCACTGCATCTATGTGCGCCACCATCTTGGTCAGGTCTAGTCAGATTAATCTATTTGAAAAAAATAAAATAAAAATACAGCTCAGGAATAGAAACAGGCAGCACGGTGTGACAGTGGGTAGAGCTGCTGCCTCTCAGCGAGAAGGTCGCTGGTTCATATCCCGGCTGGGGGCCTTTAAGGATGAAGTTTTTATGTTTACTCCGTGCATGCATGGGCTTTCTCCGGGTGCTCCAATTTCCTCATACAGACAAAAAACATGCATGTTAGGCTGATTGGTAACTCTAAATCGTCACTAGGTGTGAGTTAGAGAGTGAATGGTTGTTTGTCTCATTTGTCTTTATGTCTGTGATAGACTGGAGACCTGTCCAGGGTGTCCCCTGCCTCTCGCAGTGACCCCCGTGACCAAAAAAGGAAGGAGCAGGTAAATGATAATGGATGGATGGATACCTGGAATAGACATATAAAATGATTTTTAAAATATATACACAGTAACAAATTTATACAAGACATTAAGGATGATGCAAATTTGTAAGACTAATTGTTTAAGTGGCTGCTGACTAAAGGGAATGACTTCCCTGTTTACGTTCATAACACAAAAACAGTATTTCAATACAATGTATGGATATATCTAAAATATTTACAAGTTATTTTGTGACTGTATAGTCGAGCTTAATAATGTCAAGAAGCCAACTTTAACTTTTCATCCGTTTTCTTTTTGTCAAGCTGATTTATGGCCATAAAAATGAACCTCAGCATGGCAGTAAAACAAAACAATTTTGGGGGTGATTTTTAGCTGCTTGTTGACGTCCACTTCACCTTTTCCCATCCCCTTTCGGACAACAAGCTCGTTGACCCATCCACACTTCAGCCCGAGGTCCCCGGTCTTTCAGCTTTGCGGGCCATGTTGACATGTTCAGTGCTCTTTCAGAGTAAAACCACTGGAACTGAACTTAGAAAGTGCCACTTCAGGGTATGGGATTGTTGAACATTTAATTAGAACCACTATCTGCTATCAATCATTGTTTCAGTCAAACAGGTGTAACACAAGTGTGTTTTTCAGCAAGCTTGTAAAATTATACTTTTATTTTTGTTCTTTGGTTCCAAGAAGCTATAAAACGGGGTTTTCATTCACACAGACCCTCATACAACATTTCCATTTATATTTTTTGAGTTGAAGTGTAGTGTCTACTTCTTGCTCTACAATTACACACTAGTGACTTGATCAAGTGGATAGGGATGGTTTTATGTATTTATTATTTTTGTAAGTACTGCATACTTGAGCCATTAAATTTAACAACTAAATTATTAAGTTTGAATGTGCACTAATGGAGGTTAGCAATCACCACAGGGAACAATATTAACTAATAAATTCAGAAAGTTTTGCAGAAATATTCCCCTAAAGGGATCACATGGGAATGCAAATACAGGGAGCTTTGGAGCTAAACTAAGTACATTTACTCAACTTTCTGTACTTGGATAAATATTTAAAAACTTCTTCTCATTTTCCAGTTTTCATAATCAGCAACTTCAGGATCTCATTCCTCCGGTTAAACCACAGTTAATGCATATCTCACTTTTTTGCAGGAAGCCCCAGATAGAGTCAGCATATCTGCACGTAAACCGCTGAAACACGTTTAACAAATTCTAAAAGAGACGGCAAATGAAAAGCTGTGCTGTTTTTGGTACAAGATATAGTTTTGATTCAAAACCCTTCAACATACCAAGAAAACATGCTTGTGATTAATAGCAACTCATACTGAAAGACTTGACATTTACTTTAAATTTCTGTTCCAGTTTAACAAAAAGACAGCTGAAATGTACACACAAAAGCACACGCAGCATAATTACTAGATCTGATATGATGTTCTGTCAGGTAAAATAAAAAGAGCAGTGGAGTTGTCTGCAGATGATCTTCAGTCTGGTTGAAGCTCAGATTATTTTTGTTATTTCCACATCTGTTCCTCTTCTTCTTCTGAGAGTTTTCTGTTCTCTCACATACCAAAGTACCGTAACCATTAGGTTTGTGGTATTGTTTGTGCATCTTTTTTGACCTAAATGGAAATTTGTGAACTTTTAAACAAAAATATCACTAATAATAAAAGTCAAAAGCTCAGCTTTGCATTTTTTTCTGTTTCACAAAATTGAGATTTTATTATTAAAGTTTGCCTTATTTTAATCATGTAATCTTAGCCGTCTTGATCAAAACTTGAAATAAACATGTGCAATCTCACACCATATATGGAGAGATATTGCATGATTTAAAAAATTCACTGTAATGCCACTTGATTGAATGATTGTTGATATGTGCTGCTGACTATAGGACTATACTGCTGATCTCATGATGCTGATTTATATATCTAATAATACAGACTCGTTTTAAGATATTGAGCTAACATTTGTTGTATTAGTCGCTGTTAGTCATCTCTAACACGTTTTAAATGCTAACAAGCTGCACAAGATATTTACTTAAAACTTTTCCATTAACTATTTGAATGAACCATGCCTGTCTGTTAGATAAATATATCATAAAAAACTGAGAAGAATTTAGTAAAACATTCAGAATGATAATTCTATGTATATTTACAACCAATTAACTTTTGAAGTCAACCCGATTCAAGATGGCTGTCACAACTAAGTGACATTTGCATACCAAAATGCAACAGCTCAGTCAGTTTTATTCTCCTTTTCTAAACGCTAACAGATTATTTGAACAAGACAAAAGGCAAAAGGCAATAGGTTCAAAGAAAACTCATTTTAACTAATAGGTTTCTTTTAAAAATGTAATTTAAAAAAATCAATATATTTGGCAGCTATAAGGTACGACCAAATATTTGACATTATCTTTTTTATTCTGAAACATTTAGAGCTTTTTAGGCATTAAAGTACTGGTTGCTAAGAATTATTGTGCTGCACTTTACTTAGACCTATCTAAAGCTTTTGACACTGTGAACCATCACATCTTATGTCAGGGGCCAAGATGGTGTAGTGGCAGAGAATCTGACTTGTTATCCGAAGGACACAGGCTCGAACCCCGGCCACGGCACACCATCTTGGGGTGTCTATGAGTGCACATCTATTTCCCCAGCTCCCCGGGCGCGACTACGCTGCTCACTGCACCACCTGGTAGTGGTTGGGTTAAATGCAGAAGACCAATTTCGTCTGTCAAGTATGGGAACATACACAGATGACAAATGTGACAAATTATTATTATTATTATTATTAGAAGCTCTCAAAAATTGGTTTCTCAGACCACACCACTGGTTGGTTCACTATATCTCTCAGATCTGAGGCAATATGTTCAACATAATGGTTCTTCTTCCAGTTATCTAGCTGTTAACAATGGTATACCACAAGGCTCAGTCTTAGGTCCCACACTCTTCACAATCTACACAGGTAATGTAGGTTAGATCATCCCTGATGCATCCTTACATTTCTTTGTTGATGATACCGTTGTTTATTGTCAAGCTAAAACTGTTGCCAAGGTTTTCCAACTTTTGCAATCTGCTTTTGACATCATCCAGTCAGATTTGTTCCATCTCAAACTTGTATGAAACGTTATCCTGTAAACTATATAATCTCCAAGTACCATCCAAACGTAGACCCAATGTGTTCACTCTGCCACAGCTCTGAGGAGACCATCATCCATCTCTTCTGGGACTGTTCTCATACTCAGGTGTTCTGGAAAGACATTTTCATGTATGTAAATAGAAAGTTAGAAATTGACCTACCATTTGACGCTAAAATTATACTGTTTGGTTTCTTTTGTCCAAATATTTCAAGTGAGAAAGTTTTTGTTGTAAATTTAATACTACTCTTAGCCAAATTTTACATCCACAGCTGTAAATTCTCCTTGCTAAAACCTAGATTTATAGTGTTTTCTAATTATATTTCTTCTTACTTATCTACTTTAAAGTACTGTACTAATGCAAAAGCTTTAAAAACTAAAACAATCTGTAACGAATTTCTGTTGTAAGCTGCCCAAAACTCATTATTGTTTTTGTTTATGTGCCTTTATTCTCTTTTGTGCTATGCATGCCTTAAGTCTCGAGCCATGTTAGACATTGTAAGATTTTTTGTACTTGTTTTTTTATAATAATAAAAAATAAAAAATAACGTATGAAACGCTGACAAAACCAAAGGGATGTGGTTTTCAAATAGGCAGTCCTTCCCTTGATTTCATCTTCAAATGGTGTCCCTGATGAGTTTGTTGATTCCTACAAATACTTACTGTAGGTATCTTGGTTGATTTGCATCCCTCTTTTAAGCCCCATGTCGGAAACTTGCTAAAGAAACTGAAAGTTAAACTGGGTTTATTTTTCAGAAATAGAATATGTCTAACTCTGAATGCTAGGAAACGCCTTGTAACTGTGACTTTCCTTCCCTCCATTGATTACAGACATTATCTACATGAATGCTCCTACAAGCACCTTGCAGATGTTGAACACTGTCTATCACGGTGCACTGAGATTCATAACTGGCTGTAACTACCGTACCCACCACTACACCTTGCATTCACTGGTTAACTGGTCATCATTAACTTCACACAGACTCTCTCACTGGTACATTTTTATCTTTACATCACTCCTTGTTCATACATCTCCTCCTATATGTCACTACATGAGTGCAGCTACAGCATGCGCTCTCAGGGCATTATTACATGCAGTGTACCCTCAGTGATGACTGAACTAGAAACATGGGTCTTCTCCTACTCCGCTCCTGTTTCCTGGAATATCTTGCAACAAGATCTGAAGCTCCCGATCTTGACTTCACTAAGTGGCTTCAAACATCTGCTAAGTTCTTGGCAATAACCAATGCAGACATGTTCTTGTTTTTAGTATTCTACTTCACTTTATAATGTAGTTGTTTTTGTTTCTTTTTTAACTATAGTTTTCTTCCATTTATTTATTTTTCAATTTGTATACCTTTTTTTTTATGATTGTCTACTGTTGTCATCATTCTTTGTTAAAAACAGGTCTCTCTTGTTAATGAGTCCTTGAGGCTCAATGAGACTAACCTGTATAAATACAGGTTGAATGAATAAAGATTCAGATGTTTACATATTCCTCTTCTGTAAATGTGGGGGCAGACAACTCTTCCTCACCTCTGTTGTATCTTTTTGTCCCCTGCCGTGGAGCTAGGTAATGGCATTGGAAATACAGTACTCTCAGTTCATGCATCCGTAATCTGTGCATGCTGTGAGCATGATAACTTGACAAAAAGTAAACTACAAACTTTCTTTATGGTGTGTGACTACATCTAGGCATAAGAAAGATTAGTTTAGATAATTTGGTTGCATGCCAAAATTCAAGGTGGCTGCCTTCATACTATTTAAACACACACACATATATAAACATTTTTCTTTCGTTTACCCTTTATTCATACAGGTACCGGTAGTTTCATTGAGCCACGAGAACTCATTTTCAGGAGAGACCTGTTTAGGGAGCAGATGGTGGGGGTTAAAGCCTTGTTTATACTTGACGCGACGCGCAGCGCGCGAGGGTGCGCGCTCCAAAAGTGACGCAATTTCACAGTCCCCGCCCCTGCGCGTTGGCCCCGCGCAGGGGATTAGCGCGTGCCGTGCACCTCTGAATTTTTGAAACTCCGCAAGCCCTGCGCGCGCGCGGTGGGCGCTACGATTTGATTGACAGGTCCTCACCGACAGCCTTCACCCTCTTCACGCCGGAGCCTGCAGCTGTTTGTGCCGCTGTGGTCGTGGAGACGGAGTCGCGACGCATGGAGGAATGTTTTGTGACACAAAATATATTAAATTATCCTTCGTTCCTGATCTGGAGTCTGACTTTTCTTTTGTTTTTTCGCCAAAAGTCACGTGATCGCTTTCTCCTCCGCTGACTCCATGCATTAAAGCCGCAAATAAAGACAACAATTCAGCACGCGAGCAGAAAGCTATTTGTTTTTGTTGTGTGACGTCAAACAGTTCTTCTTCTACGGTAGATTTCTTCTTCTACACCTTTCTTGCAACATATAATAATAATAATAATAATAATAATAATAATGAATTCAATTTATAACGCACTTTTCATTAATGAAAATCTCAAAGTGCTACAAGGAGCAACAGAATTAAATGACAATAAAACAAATAATAAAACAATTAAAATCAATAACAATATCAGCTAAGATCAAAAGTAGAATCATGAGGAGGTAGAGTATGCTTGGTCGAAAAGAAAGGTCTTCAAGTCGCTCTTAAAGTCAACCACAGACTGTGGGGCTCTTAGACATTCAGGAAGAGAGTTCCACAGGCGGGGGGCAGCCACACTGAAAGCCCGGTCTCCCATGGTCCTTAATTTGGTTCTCGGAATGTGAAGGAGATTGCTGTTCTGTGACCGCAGCGAACGGGTGGATGAGTATGGAATGAGAATATCCTTCAGATAATCTGGTGAAGTTCCGTGTAAGCATTGATGTGTAATGAGAGCAGTTTTGTACTGAATTCTGTAGGCGACAGGAAGCCAATGAAGGTTATGGAGAATGGGCGTAATATGTTCAAATTTACGAACTCTCAACAAGATCCTTGCTGCACTGTTTTGAATATATTGAAGTTTCTGAAGGTTTTTGCCAGGGATTCCAATAAACAGGGAGTTGCAGTAGTCGAGCCTGGAGGAGACAAAAGCATGGACGAGCTTCTCAGCATCGGAAAAAGTTAGGGATGGGCGAAGTCTGGAGATGTTTCGAAGATGGAAGAAGCAAGTTTTAAACAGATGCTTAATGTGATTTTCAAATGTAAGATTGGAGTCCATTTTTATTCCAAGATTAGTAACAGAGGTGGAGAGGGGGATGTCTTGTCCAGAAAAGGAAAGTCTTGTTATAGGAGATGTTTGTACCTGGTGAGGGGTGCCAATCAGTATGGCCTCAGTCTTGGAGCAGTTTAATTGAAGAAAGTTCTGATTCATCCATGCCCTAATTGCCTCCAGGCAGGCAGAGAGGGCAGTGAGTGAAGATGGAGATGACAAGGTGGAAGATGAGGATGCTCCAGTCCTGATGTAAAGCTGTGTATCGTCGGCATAACAGTGAAAAGAAATGTTGAACTGATTAATAATTTGACCTAAAGGCAGCATGTAAAGGGAAAACAGCAGGGGCCCCAGAACCGACCCCTGAGGGACACCACAGGAGACACAAACTGTCTGGGACGTGGCGTTGCCAAGACTAACACATTCCAGCCTATTGGAGAGGAAAGATTTGAACCAGTCCAGGACTGTGTCGCAGAGACCGACCTCCACATGAAGACGGTGGAGGAGGATACTATGGTCCACAGTGTCGAAGGCTGCAGTGAGGTCAAGGAGGACAAGGATGGAGGGAGAGCCAGTGTCAGCAGCCAAGAGGACATCATTGGTAACCCTCAGCAATGCAGTCTCTGTACTGTGAGCTGCCCTGAATCCAGACTGGAACTTCTCATACAGGGAGTGTTGTTGTAGGTGATCCTGCAGCTGAGCAGCAACAGCTTTTTCCAGCACTTTAGACAGAAAAGGGAGGTGTGAAATTGGGCGGTAATTTGAAAAAATGTCGGGATCCAAATTAGATTTTTTCAGAAGAGGCCTAATGATGGCGGTTTTTAGAGGCAGTGGAACATGACCAGATTGTAGAGACTGATTTATTATTTGAGTGATAAGTGGGCCTATTGCAGAATGATTGGTTTTTATGAGAGAAGAGGGGAAAGG
Organism: Garcialebias charrua; assembly: GCA_038048925.1. Lineage (NCBI taxonomy): Eukaryota > Metazoa > Chordata > Actinopteri > Cyprinodontiformes > Rivulidae > Garcialebias > Garcialebias charrua. Next base: position 34,677 of record JBBPBX010001514.1, on the reverse strand, counting down.
ATCCAGGGCGCAGGATGAAGGCTTCATTTTCTTGATGATGGCCTCCACCTCACTCTGAACAACTTCGTCAAAGCTGTTTAGGGTCCCAGAATGCAGACGGGTGGGTGGCACACTGAGAACGGGGAGGTTGTGGAGCTGAGATCTGATAGTGTCAACTTTGGTTTTAAAAGATGAAAGAAACAGGTCGCATTTTTGAGCAGAGTCCTCAAGAGTTTGCTTAATGGGATTAAGCAGACGAGTGATTGTGGAGAAGAGCTGTTTAGAGTTTCCAGGGCAGGTGTTGATGATGTTAGAATAATATTTGGAGCGTGCTTCTTTAAGAGAATAGGCGTATGCTTTCTGATGTTCTTTATATGCCTGCTTATGCACAGACAGACCAGATGATTTTACACGTGAGGTATGCACAGGTTTTAGAGGGTACTGCCTCCTGCTGGTCCGTAAAAGAACAGCACTTTGCCATGCGCTGCCGTGCGTCAACCATAAACACAGAGGCGACACTGTGAACTCATTTTGCCGCACGGCTGCTGTGCACGCGCGGCGCGCGCGCTCCAGCCTGCGGACCAAAGCGAAAGTCTAACTCAGCCTTAAGGGCCTTGCTCAGGGGCCCAGAGTGGGGCGAATGAGGGTGGAGGCAGGTGGAAGTGTTTCACCGTTTTCTACCCACTTTTTTTTTTATGTTGTTGGTACCGAGGCTTGACCCGGCGATCTTCCGATCACAGGCCCAACACTCTAACCACTGTGTCACCCCCTTTATAAACTTTATGAGTTAACTAACTTGGGGAAAACAAAACAAACCACTGTACTGCCTTCTATTTTGGTGTGTGGCTTCATTTAGGCACAGGAAATTGTGCTTTTGAAATTGGGTTCCCACCTCAAAATCCAAGATGGCTACTGCCCTGAATGTATTTATATATACATGTAAAACTTTTGAGTTGAAGAACTAGAACTATAAGCAACGTGCTAACTTTGATTTTGAAGTGTGGCTACATCCAGGTGTAAAAAATGTCTATATCAAAAATTTGGTTGCCACGTCAAGACCCAGTTCAGAAAAATACTCATCATTAAAATGACAAACGTTCACTTTTCACATACGGTACCTCAGCAATGGGGAGCAGTGGCGTCAGAAGCATTTGTAGTGTGGGTTTGTGTGTGTGTGTGTGTTGGGGGGACACATGGTTGGAGGGGGCTGGGAGTCCTCCCACAGAAAATTATGAATAAAGTACTTTGTAGATGCCATTTTCTGAATTCTGGTGTATTTTAACGGGTTGTTAAACATCTAGTTTTACCTACATAAGTGATTAATTAACTTGATTCAATAACTAGTTTAGAGAGCACGGCACACGAAGAAGTAGGCTGACCAACATTCATTCAACCTTTATACAGGTTAGTCTCACTGAGCCATGAGGACTCATTTACAAGAGAGACCTGCTTTAAACAAAGAACACAGATGAGGTACAGACAATAGACAATCATATAAAAAGCATATAAAATGAAAAGTAAATAGAAGAAATAACAGAAAAACGAAAAAAGTAACTGCTACATTTAAAGCAATGTAAAATACTAAAAACAGGAACGTCTGCATTGGTTTTTGCCATGAACTCTGCAGTTGTTTAAAATCACTTCAAGAAGTCAAGGACGAGAGCTTCAGATATTTTTGTAAGGTGTTCCAGGATCCAGGAGCAGAGTAGGAGAAGGCCATTTAGCCTAGTTAAGTCTGCACTGAGGGTACACTGTAGGTAATTATGTCCTGAGAATGCACACTGTAGCTGCACTGACAGAGTGACATGTAGGAGATGTATGAAGGCAACAGACAATAAGTGATTTAAATAATAATAATGATAATAATAATAATAATAATAATAATAATTTTATTTAAAAGTGCCTTTCAGGACACCCAAGGACACTTAACAAACCAATACAGTGCAAACATTATCAGCGACAAATTGAAATATAAAATACATACTGTAAAGATTATAAAATGCAAAATAAAAAAAATACATTCATAGTAAAGTTAATGATAGGCTAGTCTAAAGAGGTGTTTTCAGGGCTGTCTTGAACAGAGAAAGGGAGGTGGTGTTTCGAAGGTCTGGCGGTAGAGCGTTCCAGAGGTGAGGGGCAGAGCAGGTGAAGGCCCTGCTCCCCATGGTGGAGAGGCGTAGGAGGTCAGATAGATAAGGAGGGGCAAGGTTGTGGATAGCTTTGAACGTGAGGAGTAGAATTTTGAAGATGATGCGTGATTTAACCGGGAGCCAGTGGAGCTGCTGCAGGACAGGAGTGATGTGGTTATAGTAGGAGGTTTGAGTGATGACACGGGCAGCTGAGTTCTGGACCATCTGTAACTTGTGGAGAGATTTGTTGGGGAGGCCGTAGAGAAGGGAGTTGCAGTAATCGATACGGGAAGTCACAAGACTGTGCACCAGGATGGCTGTGGAGCGGGGTGTGAGAGAAGGACGGAGACGGTTAATATTACGGAGGTGGAAATAGGCAGACCGAGTAATATTGTTGATGTGTGAAGTGAAGGAGAGAGTGGTGTCGAGGATGACACCGAGGCTCTTGACCTGAGGGGAGGGGGATAGCAGAGAGTTGTTAAGGGGGACGAGAAGATGTTCTGATTTTGAAATAGAGTTTTTGGTACAAGACAAGAATGATTTCTGTTTTGTTACTGTTTAGTTGAAGGAAATTGTTAGAAAACCAGTGATTTAGCTCATTGAGACAGTCGGTGAGGATGGAGGGTGGGTGGGTGGAGTTAGGTTTTGATGACAAGTAGAGCTGTGTGTCATCAGCATAACAGTGGAAATGGACGCCGTATTTGCGGAAGATGTGACCTAGAGGAAGGAGGTAAATGATGAAGAGGAGGGGTCCAAGGACAGAGCCTTGGGGGACACCCGTGGAGACAGGGGAAGACTGGAAGCGGAAGGATTTAAGCAGAATGAGGCCCTGTTTACACAGACACTGTGTGGGGGAAACTGAATTTTTGGGTATGTTAATTAGGTTGAAAGTTTTGCGTTGACACGGGCGAATTCTGTGGATACGACTCTCTCCCCCTCCATCCCCCGTCCTGATGATTTCACTGTAGTTACCATGCTGGGCCATTAGATGGCGCTGTGATTTTTGGAACCTTCACTACTGCGCATGCGTGCTGCCTGAGGTAAACAGAGCAGCCGAGGCAGCCTGCCTCGTCTGTTTTCCTCTCTGGCTAAAAGTTCAGCTAACTACAAGTTGTTGTCAACAAGTTAACAACAAGTTAAAGCTGGAATTTGGATAAGAGTCAACAGATTTGACACCAAGTGGGACCGCTTCATCTAACAAGCTGCACACCAGTTGCTGACTGGACCGGAACCGCGTCAACATGTCTGACTTTAGTCCGTGAGAATCAGCTGATTTCCAGCAGCGCTACAAGGTAAACAATGTTCTTAATAATGTTTCCTTGTGTTTAGTTCGATCACAGAACAACCAACTGAGGTTTTATTTTTATTTTTTTCCTGCGAGGTCGAAGCTGTCGTTCCACGAAGCGGACCGGCGGTTTGGATGTGGGTCCAGTTTCCACCAGGATGAAAACAACAGAGTCCAGTTCATTAAAGTTCGGTTAACGTGTTTTTAAAAGTGTTCAATTTAATTGAATTTGTGACATACAGTTTTTGGTGTTGAATAAATAAATAAATTAAAAATCAACCTGGTGTCTTCATTTTCAGCAGCATGTTAGGCATGACGTAACGAGTCCAGATAGCTTCATTTAGCTCAGATAAATTTAAATATCTCCCACGCTAACATAAATACTGTTTATTATTGTTAAACTGTTATTATATAGCACATTTAGTATGTTATAGTGCAGCGTGACACGTGAAATGTCCGACTGCCTCGTTAACAGCGACAACTGGATCCAGGCAGCTGGCTCTCTTCCAACACAGATGCAGGTAAGGTGTAGAATAATTAAATATGAGAATCAAAATACATTCCATCAGCTATAGAAAGTGGTGCGTGTGTCCACTGTCCAGTCCACCGCCATTGTTAAAATGCTGACTGTCTGCGCGTGCGTGCTACGTGCATGTGTTCAAACAAAAGCTCCGCGGGAGATGTTTACATTATCAACGGGGGGTCAGCGAAAAACTTCCACCCTAAGAGCTGGATCAGAAAAGTATCGGATGCAAAGAGGGGGGCCAGCAGCGTCGTGTAGGCGATAAGCAAAGACGCAAAGAGAAAGTAGCGGTTCCACTCAAAATACGCGCCGTGTAAACCGGGCCTGAATTGAGTGCGGTCAGAGAGATAGGAGTTGAACCAGTCTAACGGGGTACCTGAGATGCCAATGGAGGTTAGTCTGTTGAAAAGGATAGAATGACAGATGGTGTCAAAGGCAGAACTAACATCCAGAAGAATGAGGATGGACAGAAGACCAGAGTCAGCAGCAAAAAGAAAGTCGTTAGTAATTTTTACTAGAGCTGTTTCAGTGCTATGGTGGGGGCGAAAACCAGATTGAAACTCTTCATAAATGTTGTTGTTGGACAGGTGTGAGTGAAGTTGACTAGCAACAGTTTTTTCAAGGATTTTGGAGATGAAGGGCAGATTGGAGATCGGAAGAAGATTATTGAAGTTGGTAAAGTCAAGACCTGGGGCCTCATGTACAAAGACTTGCGTGGACTTCTTACTGAAAAGTGACGTACGGTCAAATCCAGAAAACGGCGTACGCACAAAAAAATCCAGATGTATCAAACTGTGCGTACGCCGGAATCCACGCACATTGCTTTTGTACATCACAATCAACGTGGAATTGAGCGCACATGAGAGAGTGGCCGACTCCGCCTTTGACACGCCTCCATATAAATATGCAAATTCATTTAAATATGCCCTGCACGAGAGGAATGTCGTCATTGCTCTATTGCAAATCATGTCGAAACGTGGAAAAAAGAGGAACTTCACGGACTGTGAACTGGAGACACTTCTGAGTGAGGTAGAGAGGCACGGAAAAAGGTTTTGTTTGGCACGCGTAGGCAAGCACTTTTAAACGAGAAGTTGACCACGCAGTAACAACATGCCTAGATAGGTCACTGGGTAGCGCGTTCGCCTTTCGTCCCGAACTTCATGAGTTCAATTCCCACATGATACAACGTTTTTTTTTTCTATATTCATTCCAGATTTAAAGAACACAAGAAAACTATTTAGAAAAAACAACAAGAAATGAAACAATACATGAAATGAAAGGAAGCAGAGGATTTCTTGTGTTTAAAAAAAAATAGTTTTCTTGTGTTCTTTAAATCTGGAATGAATAAAAAAAAGAAAACGTTGTTTTCATTTAAATATACCCTGCAACAGAGGAACGTCGTCTTGTCCCATCATGCATCACGTTCTTCAACTGCTAAAACAGCTAAAAATGAACAAAAAACAAGAATTTAAGCTGTGCAAAACTATTCAGTCTTTCTGTTTTTTATATTTTTTGCAGGTTATATTCTAATTGCGTCCATGTGGATGTAATAATTGTTAATCATGTGTGTTTGGTGTGAACAATGATGATTTTCACATCATGAACAGTTTCTCAGAATCACCTCTAGGTGTCGCCAATGGAACCAAAACCACAGAAACGTGCGTACGCCAACCCTGGAGCTGGCGTGGGGCTGCGCACATTTCCACGTTCAGTTCTGTTTTGATACATACGGAGTTTTGCGTGGAAAATGGCGTACGCAAGGTTTTTGTGCGTACGCACCGTTGATACATGAGGCCCCTGGTTTCTTGATGATGGGGGTGATGGCAGCAGATTTGAAGGCTGCGGGAACAATGCCAGAGGTTAGGGAGGAGTGGATGATATTAGTGATGATAGGGAGCAGAGACGGGAGACAGGATTTAACAAGAACTGTGGGAAATGGGTCAAGTTGACAGGATGAGGACTTGGACTTGCTGATAATGTCTGCAATGTCATTAGCAGAGGGGAGGGAGAAGACAGAGAAAGGGAGTGGGGGTTCAACAAGGATGCTGGGGGCAGTATTTGGTCCAAGGTGTTTATGAACTGAAATAATCTTTTCATTGAAATATGACATTAGGGAGTTGCAAAATTCTGTGGAAACCATGTGAGAGGGTAGAGAGTTGGGAGATGAGACAGAACGGTGAAGGAGAGAGAACAATGTTTTTGAATTACCAACAATGGAACTGATGATGTCTGAGAAGTAGCTGGATTTGGCTTGAGAAATACTGTTCTTGTAATGGATGAGGTGGTTTGCATAAAGTTCCTTGTGAATTGTGAGACCGGATTTTTTATAGAGACGCTCTAGCCGCCGACCTTTGGTGTTCAGGGAGCGGAGTTCTGGAGTGAACCAGGGTGCAAAGTTGGAGAAGGAAACGGAAAGCTTTAAAGATGAAAATGTACCAGTGAGAGAGTCAGCGTGGTTAATGA
>JBBPBX010001514.1:0-27392 GCA_038048925.1 Garcialebias charrua | reverse complement strand
TTTTGATATAAAATAAGTCAAATAAATCAGAAATGTAGAGTGCCCGGCTGAGTGCTTCGGCTTATTATAAAGGGACTGCCTGCTTAGTTTATTGCAACGCGTTCCCTCACCATCCATCACCTTTTAGCACCACTGATTATCCTGGCAAACGATAATTACATGGCACTGCTCTGCACTGTGGAGGGGAACACTAACAGTTATCTGACCAGCTGAACAACAGCTCGTGTGCAGGTCTGACCTTAACATTACCGCTGGGTGCTCGCTCGTGTGAATGACTGCGTGCTGCTGTGATTGTGCAAATGAGTTTATGTTCATCTGAGCAGCCCCCTGACCTTTTTTAAGATGCTGCAAGTCAAAAATAATTAGATTTTTAAAGCCACTTCCTACAGGAAAATAGCCACAACAATCTGAGGATTACTATATTTTCTAAAGTTCACAGTCATGTAACATTTATGCTGAAAACATTTAAAATATACTTTTTACTTTTCGTTTAGCATTCATTCAAACAGATTTAGGTCTTCATATTTTATCTGAAAGGATGCTACTTTGTAAATTTATAGTGAATATGAAAATTCCTTTGACCTAAGTTGCCTTTTTTTTCACAGTTAACTTTTGACCTCATCCAGTGGAATTTTGTCAATACAAATTTATGAGATGGCGTATTCGCAAGGTCCAAAAATATCTCAGAGCGGCTCTCAAGCATTCTGAAATATCTCATATGAGTAGTGGGGCTTTGCTCTTGTATCACAGGATTTTTATGAATATGTTTTTTTCCCAGTTTTTTTAAGACAGAAAACAGAGTTGTCAAGGTGAAACACCTTTTTTTTTCTTCCAACTTGGTTTCCATATTTCTAGAATGCCAGAGCTGCATTTATTTCAATCCACTACTGCATTTTCTCAAACTACTACCGGTAAACACTTTTTTGGGCTGTTCTTTTCCATCTAATAGTTACACAGCTTAACATATTCTAGTTTGCAATTTATGTTTTACATGTAACGTTACACAAAATGAGATTGCGGATACAGGCGGTTGAAATGAGTTTCATCCACAGGGTAGCTGGACTCTTCCTTAGAGATGGAGTGAGAAGTTCAGTTATCAGAAGAGACACAGAGTAGAATCGCTGCTTCTCCACATCGAGAGGCGCCAGTGGAGGTGGTTCGGGCATCTGGTAAAGATGCTCACTGGGTGACCCCCTAGGGAGGTGCTTCAGGCATGTCCGACTGGGAGGAGACCCTGTGGAAGACCCAGAACACGCTAGAGACTATGCCTTTCGGTTGTCCTGGGAACGCCTTGGGGTCACCCCCAGAGGAGCTGGAAGAGGTGGCTGTGGAAAGAGATGTCTGGGCCTCCCTGCTCAAGCTACTGCCCCCGCAACCTGACTTCGGAACAAGGGGAAGAAAATGGATGGGTGTAACATTACTCGGGACAAACTGTAAATTATCATGGTCTTTAGGTCAGATAACCACAGACTTCTAAATAAATAACCATTGATTGCAAAAGTGATAAGGTACAAAGTTTTAGATATTTTAATGTATTCTGCAATTAATTTTTTGACATTAGATTTGTTGTTGTCATTACTGCAAAAACGTATTTGAATTTTTGCAACATTCTCATTAGCCATTACTGTGATGAACTTGCAACCTGTGCAGGTTGTACCCTGCCTCCTGCACAGTGACTGCTGGATATGGGCACCATTGACCCTTGTGACCTGGAAAGGAAGATGCAGGTAAGGATGGATGGATACCAGTGCTTAATTTGAGCTGGATCCTGCTGGTACAGGAGCTGGGAACTCTCTTATTTTTGACAGGGTGCATTCCGGAAACTGTTTGCTTGGATTTGGTAACTCTCAGGCTTACTAATAATAAAGTTATGAACCAATATGACTGCCTTGAATGAATAAAACTTATATCGCATATATAAAATAAAAATAATTATATAAACACTAATTTTAAACACAACAGCCACTTACAAGCATATTATCTGCCTCTTCAAGTAGCATTTCTATACCTACCCTTAAAAAAATATCTGCCCCTAAAAGAGTGGTGGGCGTAAGTGCCAAGCTAACCAGGAGTTGTATGTGGGCAGGAGCTCACAGGCAGCCACAGGCAAGACCCTGGATGTTTCACATTTGGAGTCGGACAACAACTGATGGACTGATGGAAGGATGTGTAGCTATTGGTCTGGTTGTTTAGTCAGTACTAACCTGTATCTCTTCTAAACTAAAATTGTTCTGACGACCATCTACTGCTAGTAGCATATTCATAACTCATCCCACAACTTTTCCAAATATCTTTATTCAAGAAATTCAAACTATCTATAAGTATTTTACCTCTCAAAATTATTTATACTTTCAATATTTAGTCCACCGAACTGTGAGAATCTGGACTGGGCCTGTCCCTGTAACTGGTCAGACTCCCCACCTGGTTCTTTTATTCCCAGGTGGAGAGGAAACTCATAAATAGGGATGGGGCCGATCTGATCCAGTATCAGCATCCGATACAAGCATAATTTGCATATCGGATTTCCGAACCAACCTGCCGATATTTCCGATATTTGATGTATGTCAGAGAGCACGTATATTGCACCATACTCTGTGACTTAAGTCTTAACATTGTGTGAGTTAAACTCAAAGAAGACACTCTGAGCCTCACAACAGGTAATAGCCAAACTCCAATAGCATACAAGAGGCAGGTCTATATCACAGATGTCCTTCTGACTCATGGTGCAGCCCGGAATACTAAAATACTGCTAAGCATTATGGGAAATCAACACAGACCACTCCCCATTTTTTAGTTTTGTTTTTGATTGTGGCACTATGAGTTGTAATTTTTGTTGGCTTTGATCAACGGATACAGATTTAAACTATATTTGAACACTAATATACCGCTACGCATTAAACCAGCCACTAGGGAGCACAAGCCAGTTTATCTCTTGTGCCGGTCCCAAGCCCGGGTAAATGGTGAGGGTTGTGTCAGGAATGGCATCCGATGTAAAACACTTGCCAAAACCATAATGCGAGTTCATCAAAGTGAAACCATACCGGATCGGTCGAGGCCCGGGTTAACAACGTCCGCCACCGGTGCTGTTGACAAACAGGGTGCCGGCGGAAATTGTACTACTGTTAGTCGAAGACCCCGAGGAGGGAAACGTGTCAGGAGACAGAGGGAGAGGAGGAAAGTGAAGAATGTAGGACTGAGGGTTGCAACTCTAAATGTGGGGACAATGACAGGCAAAGGTAGAGAGCTGGCTGACATGATGCAGAGAAGAAAGGTAGATGTTTTATGTGTCCAAGAGACCAAGTGGAAGGGCAGCAAGGCTCGCAGTATTGGAGCAGGGTTCAAACTGTTTTACCATGGTGTGGATAGAAAGAGAAATGGAGTAGGGGTGGTCCTGAAGGAGGAGTTGGCAAAGAATGTAGTAGATGTGAAGAGAGTGTCAGATAGGGTGATGTGTCTGAAGGTAGAAGTAGAAGGTCTGATGCTAAACATAGTCAGTGGTTATGCTCCACAGGTTGGATGTGATGGGGAGGAGAAAGATACATTTTGGAAAGATTTGGATGAAGTGATAGAGAGTATTCCCAGGGAGGAAAGAGTGGTGATTGGAGCAGACCTGAATGGACATGTTGGTGAAGGAAACAGAGGGGATGAGGAAGTGATGGTAGGTTTGGTGTCAAGGAAAGAAACCAGGAAGGACAGATGGTGGTGGATATTGCCAAGAGAATGGAAATGGCTAACATCAGTCAGTCGCTTAAATACCCAGAGGGCGGGGCCTCTGGTGCAACGTTGACGCCCTAGCCGTAAAGGCGTGATTGTATTCCTTCAGGTAATCGCGCTGGGGCGCAATTCCCACAGCAAGTATGTTGCACCTTGTTCCCTTCCTTCAGGGAACATGAGTTATGGTGCATAACTTTCAGTTTTGTCTTGCAGAGCTAACTGTGAATTGTGGCCCACCTCTAGTTTGTTTTTAGCTAGTTTTTAGGTTTAGCTTTATCTCTCTCACTCACACAACTTCTTCCACAAAACTTAGGTAAAAAAAAAATCCAACAAAGTTCAGTCAGGTCATCTGGACAGTTTATTTATTTTTTGTTGAGACCAGTAAACCACTTTGGCTATGGCTGCTTCAGAGGAGTTGAGGGGGGAGAGGGCGGACTCCAGGAACCATCTGATCACCAGCAATCTGGTTGGTCCACTATGTGAGTGTGCTGCTTGTGGGACTCTGTTGGTTGTGGCTCCTCAGACTGATGAAGACTTTTGTATGAAGGACGGAATGTCTCAGCAAAACAAGAAACAGTCCAGACAACCTAACTGAACTTTGTTGTACCTGTTGTCTTTTTTTAATTATTTTGTTACTAACAATTTAAACTAACTCTGACTTCTGTCTACTACAGGTAAGATACTGACCACAGCCCTACTTTAAAAACAAACTATCACTTGAAGCTATGATTGGTTAGAAATTAGTTTACTTTTAAAAATAATATTCTTTTTGACATTTTGTCAACTTTTTAGTGTTGTGGATGTTTGGAATCGAAGTAAAGCCATTTAAAATAGTTAAAAAAATTCAAATACATTTTTTAGATTCATTTTTTAACGTTACTCCATTGGCGTTGAATAAACTCCTAACACTGTCATTCATCAAAATGACATGTTTTAAGATTTTTTTTGTTCCTATACTTGAACAGCTTTACAGCTAAGATGCCTTAGATGTACCTGCGCCTTTGCTTCGTTTAGTGTGAGCGGTTCTATCCATATGCAAATCCACCTGCTCCACTTTGCCACCATTTGGCTTTAAACTCAATGTCTGTTCATCTCCTGACCTGAAAAATCATCAAATTAAAGCTAATTTAATGTTACAGCAGCGAGAACACATCAGAGTTTAGCTTCACCTGTCGAGACTTGGACCTGAGTGGCTACTTTTGACTTGAGAGTGCCGCTTTAAAGTCGGCATGAGTCAAACTGTGCCTCTAATCTCAGCCCACAAGGTGATCAAACCGAAGTGGTCGTACAAGTTCTTTTATGGGCTTCAATTGGACATTTCCACCTCAAATGGTGGCTCTTAGACGTTCCTGGCTGAAAAAGTTAATCTATCTGGGGAAAAAAAATAAAAAAAAAGCTTTATAGTCCTGCACGATGATGTCAAAATGTTTTTTTAAAGAACACAAGTCAAACATAATTACACCCCTAACTTATGGCACAATTATCTCAAGGAGGAGATTGTTAGAGATCTGTGTTGTTATTCACTTTTACATCCAAATTAACTTTACTGGTACACAAAGCCTCTTCTTGCTGGTGTAACCTTGTTACAGCAACCCAGCACTAGAGCAGCACACTTAAGCATTCAACCCACTAAAACGTTGGTTCTAATCTTAGGAACTTGAACGAGAGTGAGTCTTTATTGATTGCGAGCCCAGAGAGCAACAATGGGTGCTTTACCCTCTAATGTGATTGTGTTCTTTGTCTGAACACAAGCGTACACCTCTGACATGACGTTTTTCATTTGCAATCAAACAAACCGTGTCCGCCCGCATCACGGGAAGTTAGCCGTCTAACGTTACTGAAGCCTGAAGCGATCCGCGATTGTTGCCTTGCCGGCAGAATTAAATCTTTTCTAATTTCACCCGGCGCTCGTCGAGATTGTTGTCTGTGATTATTATTTTTTTTTTTACAGATTGCTTTTCTTGATTGTTTTTGTCTGCGAGCAGCTCGGAATGCCTTCGGTAATAATGTGTCACTTTTTCATGTATTATTTTATTGAATTTTGATGAAATGCTCCGAGAGAGACAGTGGCTGGATTACATGAAAGAAGGCCGTCGGCTGAGTTCATTATTCAATTTTGTTGCCACATTAAAAGCTTTCTTCTAAGGAAGCTTTGGAAATGTGTATGCTTGATTGTATCCTTGATGACAAAAAGAGACTCTTAGGCATTCAAGAGGATTATTACTCCATTGTGTTGCCTTTATTCTGACCAAGTAATGTGTTAAGCTGAATTGGTAATCAATTGACTACTCCTTGTCTTTTTGTTAGACGTAATCACAGTTTTTGTTCCTCTGTGTTAGAACAGCTAACTGGTTTGCCTCAGTTTCTAAATCCCATGTTTAACTTCCTACAAGCAGAATTTCTGCTCAAGTATAAAGCAGAACTGTTTTAGTCTTTGATTTGTACTTCAGTGTTTTTTTATTTTTTATTTATTTCATGTTAATCAAGGGTTTTCTGTGTTTATAATTAAAAATATCGGAATAATCACAAGGTGGGCAATTTAATGTGTGTACTGTATCATAGTTAATTGAGAGTCTTATCGTCTGAAAAGTCTATTCTCCAGTGTTTTGGTTGATATTTATGTTAATTATCCCCGCCTGACCAAACAACCTAAAGGTGGATTTAATTCATGTAATTATATCAGTCACATTAGATTATTCATAACCCAAGGTTATTCTTTTGAGCACCTTTGTTTTGACCGATTGGCATTTTCAGTGATTTTGGAGAATCCTAGTAATTATATTTACAAGATGTAAATGGATTATTCCTGGGAATTTGGACCACTACTCTTCTTTATGTTTCTTTTGCATCCATCAATTATCTTTTCCCGCTTATTTCTTTTTTGGGTCACGGGGGTCACTGGTGCGCATATCCAGCAGTCACTGTGCAAGAGGCAGGGGACGCCCTGGACGGGTCTCCAGTCCATCACAGGGACATAGAGACAAACAATCATTCACTCTCTCACCTAGAGACAATTTAGAGTTACCAATCAGTCTAACATGCATGTTTTTGGACTGTGGGAGGAAACCGGAGTACCTGGAGAAAACCCACACATGCACGCAGAGAACAAGGAAACTCCAGAAAGCCCTTCGGCCAGGATTTGAACCAATGACCTTCCTGCTGAGAGACGTCAGCATCTGCACCCATGTTTCTCTTCAGTTAAATTATTTTTTTTAAAGTTATTAGCCTAGGAGTTTTGGTCCTTGTATCCACAATATTCCTACGCCCCATGACGCTTTGCGCGAAATGTGCACACGACTTCCGGTTGACCGGAAACACCGTTTGTTTACATGCGAGTAATACAGTTGAAGACAGTCCAAACTTTGTTGTTTTAGTTCATTAAAAATGTGGGAACACCACTCGTTTTGTTAAAAGAGGAGGGACAAATAAAAAGAAATAACAGATGTGACCTGATCGCGCTGACATAATTTAAAAATACATAAATAGCGAACGCGTTTGCTCCGGCCTCTCGGCTAAGGTTTGTTAGCAGCTATCTCGGCTAAAAATACCGGTCGCATCTGAGATCTATCGTTTTAAGACAGTAAATCATCCAAAACTCTCATTAATATCCCTCCCCGAATAAAAAGAAATAACAGATGTGACCTGATCGCGCTGACATAATTTAAAAATACCTAAATAGCGAACGCGTTTGCTCCGGCCTCTCGGCTAAGGTTTATTAGCAGCTATCTCGGCTAAAAGTACCTGTCGCGTCTGAGATCTATCGTTTTAAGACAGTAAATCTTCCAAAACTCTCATTAATAAACCCTCCCCGAATAAAAATATGTTACCTGATCGCGCAGACATAATTTAAAACTACATAAATAGCGAACGCGTTTGCTCCGGCCTCTCGGCTAAGGTTTGTTAGCAGCTATCTCGGCTAAAAATACCGGTCGCATCTGAGATCTATCGTTTTAAGACAGTAAATCTTCCAAAACTCTCATTAATAAACCCTCCCTGAATAAAAAGAAATTACAGATGTTACCTGATCGCGCAGACACAGCCATAGAGAAGGATGCAGGAACACTCTTTCTTTGTTTTGGGTCCGTGTTGAAAACACTGTTGTTTTAGCCAAAGATTTAGCTTGGTCCGGTTGTTGGTGCAGCCGCGAACAGCACAGCAGGTACCTGAACCCCGGTAGGACATTTCAGTAAACGTTCCGTTTAAACAAAAGCTGTGTTTGCTCCGATAAAATGAATGAAAATAACTTTCAAAAACACCCGCGATCCATACTCCGCCTATGGAATACAGGCACTTCCGGTGTCGGACAGGAAGTACAATGCACATTCGCTTCTACAGTGACACCCTCAAGAATATTGTGGATGAGCTATAAATGATCTACAGAGCTAGAGTTTGAATGAAAGCCATACTTGCACTTTTGTAATGGGACAACCAGGTTGTAGCATCAACAGACCCCCCACCTTTTTTTAAACTTACTTTTTATTTTACTGACCTTTTTTCTTTTTCCTTTTTCCTTACAGTGGTTTTCCTATAGAACAGTAAGGATCACTACAAAATAAATAAATAAATCAATTTCACTGGTACACAGCAAGCCAGGCATGGGAAGGAGAGTCATACTGAAAGTACAATCTTTTTACACCAACTTTTGATTTGATTTGATTTGATGTTTATTCATTCATTTTAAAAGAACAATACAAGACAGTTTCATCAGATACAAGAATACAAGTAGGATAAAATGAAAGGAGCAGAAAGAAGATGAAATCTTATTATATCTGCCCCTTATTTCACTGTTTGTTCAACCAATGTTAACCTTCAAGCTACATCACAAAATGAATAATTCTACTTAATTTTACTAACTGTAATACACAAACTACATCACAAAATGAATAATTCTACTTAATTTATCTAGCTGTAATACACAAACTACATCACAAAATGAATAATTCTACTTAATTTTCTAACTGTAATACACAAACTACATCATTCTAACTGTAATACACAAACTACATAAGAAAATGAATAATTCAACTTAATTTTTCTAACTGTAATACACAAACTACATCACAAAAATGAATAATTCTATTTAATTTTTCTAACTGTAATACACAAACTACATCACAAAATGAATAATTCTACTTAATTTTTCTAACTGTAATACACAAACTACATCACAAAATGAATAATTCTACTTAATTTTTCTAACTGTAATACACAAACTACATCACAAAATGAATAATTCTACTTAATTTTTCTAACTGTAATACACACACTAAGCTACATCATCAGTCAACATAAGTGTAATATACAAACACACTAAGTTACATCATATATAGTTTTTGAGCAAGTCCTTTTTGACCTTTTTCTTAAATGTATACATTGATTTTGCATTTTTAACATCACTCTCCAGAGCATTCCACAATCGAACTCCCTGAATTGAGGTAGACCGTCCCTTTAAGCTGGTTCTGAATTGTGGTTTGATGAATATCTCTGTCCCTTTGAGATTGTAATCACTTTGTCTTTTTATAAAATTTCTTTGGATATTTAAAGGTAATGTGTTATTATGAGCCCTATACATAACTGATAAAATACTATATTCAACCAATTCCTGGAATTTCAATAAATTTAGCTGAAGAAACAAGGTGTTTGATGGGTGACTGAAATTTTTTCTGGTGATTACTCTTACAGCTCTCTTTTGTAAAATAAAAACAGGCTTTGTAATTGTTTTGCACGCTTTTCCCCAAACCTCAATACAATAGATTAAACGTGGAACAATGATTGTGTTATACAACATATACAGAGCTTTATCAATTAAAAAATCCCTGACTTTATACAGTACTGCAATTGATCTAGCTATTTTTGTTTTAATGGAATTTACATGATGTTTCCATGTCAGTTTGTCATCAATGATGACACCCAGAAACTTCACTTCACTCACTTTACAGATCACAACATCTTCAATTTCAAATGGATCGTCAACAATTCTCTTTTTGTTACTGAATATCATGTAATTAGTTTTATCTAAATTCAAAGATAATTTGTTTATTTTAAACCAAGTTTGTATTTTTATAAATTCTGTTTTCATCATATCCAAAATCTGTTTTATGTCTTTACCCGAACAGAAAAATGTGGTGTCATCGGCAAAAAGAACACATTTAAGAAGTCCTGACACATTTACCAAGTCATTCACATATAAAATAAATAACTTTGGTCCAAGCACAGAGCCCTGAGGAACTCCACAAGTGATATCACGGAGGTCAGATCTAACATCATTTATTTGCACAAACTGTTTCCTATCTTTCAAATAGCTAGATACCCACTGTAATGCTGGTCCTCTAATACCATATTTATTTAGTTTTTCAAGGAGAATGGTGTGGTCAATGGTATCAAATGCTTTTTTTAGATCAACAAAAACACTAACACAGTACTGTTTATGATCGACAGCATTAGTTATTTGTTCCATTAAATCCATGAGAGCCATTGATGTAGAGTTTTTTCCTCTAAACCCATACTGACTGCTACTTAAAATATTTTGTTTATCAATAAATTGATCCAATCTGGTCACAAATAGTTTTTCTAGAATTTTTGAGAACTGTGGTAACAAGGATATTGGCCTATAATTATTGAATACACATTTATCACCATTTTTAAAAAGAGGAATTACCTTTGCTACTTTCATGTTATCTGGAAATATTCCTGTTGAAAAAGATAAATTGCATATATATGTAAACGGTTCAATAACATAACTCATTATTTCTTTTACGAACATCATATCCATGTCCACCCAGTCTTTTGATCTCTTGTCCGAGAGATTTTTTACCATTTTCATAATTTCCTCTTTGTTAGTTCCATTAAGAAAAATACTGTTTGTGCAGCTTTTAATTGAATGACACACATTATTATCTATTTTTGGTATTTTAGCTGCAAGGCTTGATCCAATATTTACAAAATATTGATTAAATTCATTTACGATATCATTCTCATCATGTATTTCTTTGTCATCTTTCACAAAATATTTTGCAATGTTCGTTTTCGCTTTATGACTTTTTAGAACATCATTTATAACTCGCCATGTTGTTTTAGTGTCACCATTACTCTTGTTTAATAAATCACTATAGTATTCTTTCTTGCATTTTCTTATAATCATTACCAATTTATTTTTGTATTTTTTATATTTCTCTTCAGCTTGTTGTGTTCTCGTTTTTAAGAAACATGAATACAAGTAAAAAAAATTTACAAGCATTTCTCAACCCTTTAGTCATCCAAGGTTGGTCGACAATATTTCTTTTTCTACGATTTCTTTGCACACAATTCTTTTCATACAGAGCTTCTAAAATATTCATAAATTCATCATATGATCTATTAACATCATCAATATATACGTCCTTCCAGTTTTGCTTCTGTAAATCATCTTTTAATTGATCCATAGCTTTTTTTGATGTGTTTATTATTTTTTTCTTAATTGTAACTTCTTTTGTAATGTTTTGATCATTTCTGTAGATAGTGAAAACTGGTAAATGATCACTTAAATCAGTTGTTAAGATACCGCCTGTCACATCCCCATTTGTTATATTTGTGAAAATGTTGTCAATTATCGTAGCACTATGAGTTGTAATTCTTGTTGGTTTTGATATTAACGGATAAAGATTTAAACTATACATTGAATTTAGAAATGTGCTGATGTTATTTGAATCTGTTTTATTTCCCAGGTCAATATTAAAGTCTCCACACAAGAAAACTTTTTTATTTAAACTCTTTTCCAATAGTTGTATGATTTTATCGGTGAATATTTCTATATTTGATCCTGGTGATCGATATACACAACTTATGGATATGTTTTTAGCATTTTCGTTTAATATTTCTATTGTTATTATTTCCATAAGATTGTCAACAATTATTGACATTTCATTAATTATTCTACACTTTATTTCATTTTTGACAAATAGAGCTACTCCACCACCTTTTTTATTGTTTCTGTTTAAATGATATAATTCATATCCTTCGATGTGAACATTATTTTTGTTTTCATCATTAAGCCATGTCTCTGACAGTGCTATTAATGTAAAAGTTCTGTTTAACTGTTTTAAATAATCTGTTATTTTGGATATATTTGCATTTATACTTCTACTATTGATGTGAATAATAGAGAGATCTCCATTTGTTATATTGATGTCATTAAACTGTTCTTCATTATAGTATTCGCAGTCTTTTATAGCAGGATAAAAGTTTGCATCGACCACATCTTCATCATTGTATATTTTAAACTCTGAGTCTTCGTTTGTTGTTGTCATGTTTTAATGTATTTGTTTGTTTGTTCATCTTTGTCAATTTTTTGTGTATGAACATGTGATAGTGATTGGTGATTTGTCATTTTTGAGCTCATCAAAATGTGTCTAAGTCTTTCAGATCTTTTATTATTTTAGCTTGAGAATTTTCATGTACTTTGATCCATATGTTTCCGTTTCTTGTCCAAGTTTTTGTTATTTTTTTTTCCTTTTTCAACAACCTTGCTTTATGTGCAATGTTTGCGTTTTTTTTAGTTAGGTGTTCATTCATGTAGACCTTAGTGTTTATGAGTTTCTTTGACTGCATCATTACCCTGTTTCTTTGTTTCCTTCCAATGAATCTGACGACTACTGATGGTTTAAGTTTGTCAGCTTTGTTGGGCAGTGTGTAACAGGTGGAAATGTCTTCATGTTTAATGTTAATGTCTTTGCTATTTAAGAAAGTGACTACCTGATCCTCCAGAGACTGCAGTTGTTCTTGTGGTCCATCTTCACTCGTGGTATTGCCTCTAACTACATCTACCAATGACCGGCGTTTAAGCTCGAGTCCAGAAATTACCAGATTCTCGCCTCTTATGTATTGTTCCATGTCATCACACTTTTGTTCCAATTGAGCTAATCGTTCCTCTCTGATGATCTCCTGAGCTTTCATTTGATTCATCTTCTCTACTAGTTGAGTAATGTTTTTTTGCTCAGCTCTCAAATTGCAAGTTCACCAGTGAGAAAGTCTATTGCTTTTTTCAATTTGTCCATTAACTCCAAATTTTTATCCACCGAGTTTTGACTCACCGACTCCTGTTTCGGTGACTCCGGTTTCTTTTTTCTTGCAGGACTCATCTCGCCTGCTTCTTCTAGTCTGGATACAGAAATTCACTGTTCCACAGCAACTCGCTCACCGATCTGCTCCCGTCCACAGCAACTCGCTCGCTGCTCTGCTCCCGTCCACAGCAACTCGCTCGCTGCTCTGCTCTTGTCCAACAGTAACCAGCTTGCTGTTCTGCTCACGTCCACAGCAACTCGCTCACTGCTCTGCTCCCGTCCGTCCACAGCAACTCGCTCGCTGCTCTGCTCCCGTCCACAGCAACTCGCACGTTGCTCTGCTCCCGTCCACAACAACTCGCTCGCTGTTCTGCTCCCGTCCAACAGCAACTCAACTCGCTCGCTGTTCTTCTCCCGTCCCACAGCAACTCGCTCGTTGCTCTGCTCCCGTCCAACAGCAACTCGCTCGTTGCTCTGCTCCCTTCCAACAGCAACTCGCTCGTTGCTCTGCTCCCGTCCAACAGCAACTCGCTCGTTGCTCTGCTCCCGTCCAACAGAAACTCGCTCGTTGCTCTGCTTGCGTCCAACAGCAACCAGCTTGCTGCACTGCTCCCGTCCAACAGCAACTCGCTCGTTGCTCTGCTCACGTCGCTTGTTGCTCTGCTCACGTCTAACTGCTCACGTCCAACAGCAACCAGCTTGCTGCACTGCTCCCGTCCAACAGCAACTCACTCGTTGCTTTGCTCCCGTCCAACAGCAATTCGCTCGTTGCTCTGCTTCCGTTCACAGCAACTCGTTCGCTGCTCTGCTCCCATCCAACAGCAACTCGCTCGTTGCTTTGCACACGTCTAACAGCAACCAGCTTGCTGCACTGCTCCCGTCCAACAGCAACCAGCTTGCTGCTCTGCTCACGTCCACAGCAAACAGCTTAGCGTCCACCACCACCACTAGCGTCCACCAGCAACCAGTTCAGCTCAGCTCTCGTCCATCTGGGGCCTGGATGTAATTTATTGTCCCACAGCAGCACTCCAATGCCTCTCTGGCCTCACCAGCTCACAGACTGCAGATCAGATCACAGACTTCAGATCGTCAGCCCGTAGCAATAATCCCCAACTCCGTGGTGTTTTGCCGCATTAGCTTTTATCAGCAGCACATGGCTAGCGTTAGCTTGTAGCCTGTAGCCTCCACTCCCAGCTTTGTTTTATTCTTTCGCTGCAACAAAGCACCTCCAGCGTGCCGGCCCGCGTTTCTTCGTAACAACCAGCGTATTTTTCCGGTTTATTTGTTCACGAAGCCCGCAGCTACGGCACCCGGTTACGGTGACCCAGCTCGGTTAGCTTTGATTAGCCCGGTTTGTAGCTACGCTAGGCTAACTCTCGGCAAAAACTCACGGACACGTTGGCCTGTAGATTCATAATTCTGGATCGCATGTTGCAGTCCAATATCCGCAGCTTTTCAGCGCTCCTCTCTGCACATCCAGCGCAAAAAACTGCGAGTACAAGCTCTCCAAATACTCCTTTTGGAGGTAGGACTGGCAGGAGCTCGACTAAGTACGTCTTCTCCACCCAGCCGCCATCTTGTCTCCAACCAACTTAACTATACTCCTCCTACTCTGCTCCTGTTTCCTGGAATATCTTGCAAAAAGACCTGAAGCTCTCAACCTCATTAAGTGACTTTAGATCCACCAGGGTGTAACCGTAAAATTTATTACCGTATTTTTTGGAGTATAGGTCGCACCGGAGTATAGGACGCATTGTCCAATTACTGTATTACCAATAGATTGGAAACATCCATAAATAGGTCGCACCGGAGTATAGGTCGCACCTACATTTAGCTCTGCAGCAAATGTCTGCCACAGAGCGCACAGCAAGGCTTTTAAGAAGATCAACACTTACAAACAATTATTTGTTTGATAAAAATTATAGCAAATATGTGTCTGAGCTTAACTTTTCCTTAATAAATGAACGTAATTGTGAAGTGAACTGGATTTAAAAATTTGTTTCGCCGAAAGTGATAAAAAGCCATATATAGGTCGCACCTGAGTATAGGTCGGAGGCCATGAAAAAATGATAAAAAGGTGCGACCTATACTCTGAAAAATACAGTATGTTAAAACTGTAATGTTTTCACTTTGCTTTAACGCCATAACAACAAAAATGTGTAAAATTCAGAATGTGGTCTCCTAGTTGTAGCATATTTGTATTTGGCAGTACAATATTCACAAAAAGAAAGAAAAAAACACTTGTAAGGACAACTTAGTAACCAAGCAAATTCTCGAGTCCTTGAACTTAACTGTGAATATGTTTTAATGGCCTCAGAGTTTAGTTTCTCTGATGTCAGCTGGAAGCGTCTCGCAAAAGACCCAGAATTTCCCGTCCACTGAATTTCTTGGATGGGTCGATCTCAGTGGCACACAGTAATGTAATTTCCCCTCTCGATTCTTTTATCTACTGTTTCAAAAAAAGCTTTTGATCTGAATCTCCGAGGGAATGTTATCATTATGAAGATAATTTCAACTTGAACATTATTTTTCAGGGAAGCTGCACGATAACTGAAACTGACAACTTCAAGATGAGATGGAAAACAGATGGGGACAGAAACTAAATGAATACTTTCCAACTTAGAAGAGGACTGTAGCTTGATGATAGTCAAGATGTCTGCTGTAAATTAGATTTTTTTTTTTTGGCGTCCTCGTTATTATTTTCTGTCTTCATCATCAGCATTTTGAGGGAGACTATATTTCTGTTTGTTTCATGTGGGCTACAATGTATTTATCTTCTAATTAAAATGTTCACTGTGTCCAAGAGGATGCATTGTTTTTCTGCAAATTCAGGACTTAAAAGAAGAAAGAGCTGACAGGATTGCAACAACATTCTTTCTCTTTCTATTCGGTAATTTAGCATTTATAAATGAGACATTTTTAAAAGCCAAATTTCATATTTCTGAACAAAAAGTAGTACACAATACAACCTCCATTTTTGGGTGGTTTCCATCACCGCTTCTTATTTGTTTGACCGTTATTGGAATCAAAGTCTTATTTATTTTGAATCTGATCAATATGACAGCATTGTTCTGTTAGGATAAAGAAAAATTGCGAACATAAAATGCAATATTGAATCCTGACTTGTTCTTTTTTTTTCCACAATAGATGTCCTTGATGTTCAGCCACAGTCAGGTTTGATCTTTGCTGTCCAGCAGCATCCTGTGCTCTGTACATCACTGTGAGGGAGTGATAACTTCAGACAGACTGCGACTGTGCAACTTTGTTTTATGTCTACACACAAGAGTGTACCATAAAAAAACTGCTTTACAGCATCAGAGCATCTTCAAAGTGCCGGAAACCTCAAGCAGAAAGCAAAAACCTTCATTTGTTTTCTTCTTCTTTCATCTATCTAGAGCTGAAAAATAGAAGTCAACTGGGTCAAAGTTTTGTTGAGTTTTTGACGAGTTTGTCTTTCTTGATATGGACTTTGAAATTGTTGTACACAGTGTCTTGACTGAGTGTGTCTCTTTAATTGTTTATGGCTTGGTAAAAATACATAATTCTGTAAATTCTGCACCACCTCTTGTTCTACTTGTTTTCAATAGTTATTGTTTTTTTAAATTCTATATTTTATTTAATGTTATTTTATACAACTTTAATATTTTGTTAAACTGTCATTTTCTTCTCTCCATATCTTTCATTTATCTTTCTCACCTATCTAGTAAGAAAAAAAAGGGCTATGCAGCTTAACATAATTAAAAACGACATTCAACAACTTAGAGCTTCACATAATTTTTTGGGGGGACAAATTTGTGTTTGTTTATGTTTCAGTAGAACACAATATCATAATAATAATAATAATAATAATAATAATAATAATAATAATAATAATAATAATAATAATAATAATAATAATAATAATGAATTCAATTTATAACGTGCTTTTCATTAGTGAAAATCTCAAAGCGCTACACACATTGAATGCTACACACATTCATACACCGGTAGCGGCAGACTACCATGCAAGGTGCTTTCCAGTCCTACCGGGAGCAACTCGGGGTTAAGTGTCTTGCCCAAGGACACAACGATACATGGTGTGGGGAACCGGGATTCGAACCGCCAACCTTCCGATCGGGGGATGACTGCCATTACCACTACGCCACGCCCGCCCCTATAATAATATAATATTCCAGGAGAGATAAAATAACCAAGTCAAGTGTTTGACTTGATTACAATCAAGTAATTAACAAATAATAATAATACATAACGTCAAACACATTTTTGAGGAAAATAAATGCAAATTGTGTATTCATTTTGAGCCAAAAGGACTAAAAATATAAAATTTGCAGATAACTTCAGCTCGTCTGTCATTTACGTAATAAATATGAATGTTCATGGTTATTTTTGTAGGTAATATTTAACAACAACAGGGAGGATATACACAAGTTTTCAGAATGTGGCTGGTAAGTTGTTGGTGGTAAGGAAATATATTGTACTCCAGTGCTCCCTTAAAAATTTATCTGACAAGTTTCCTCATTAGAATGCCTAGTGCAATTTTTACAATAAACTGTGCTGTTAAACAAACATATACGACTATGATTGTTGATATTTCTGAATGTCAAACATGCTTATGGCTCGCAATAGTACACGTTGGTGTCACAAAGCAACGTACAAACCAGACTCTACTGGCACACCATTAATATAGTGGTCCAGAGACACAATGAAACGTACTAAAGAACAAGAAACATATTGCAAAAATGCAAAAGCCATCTACGGAAAGATGGAAAAGAAGAAAGCCACACAGACACAAAGGGCAACTTTGGGATATCAGCGACAGACCTCACCACTACATAGCTATGCTTTGATGACTAACATCTTTGACTCAAGCTAAAATTTTCTTGTTTCGTTTGCACTGGTGCATGTAAAAAGTATATTACGAATTGTCAATATTCATATATTGTGCTTTCTGAAAATGTTAATCTCATAAAAAACAACATTTGAGCATAGCCTCTTTAATAACACACTTTACAAAATGGTGGTATGGATGCTTTCCAGTACTTTTTAGTATTACCTGAGCAAAAAAATATCGAGAAATTGCTCTTGGGCAGTCTGATAATGGGACAAGCTATTTACAGTATTTAGAGTCTTTGAGTTTGGATAACTTTTTTGTCAAACAACAGGTTTAATCTTAAACGTTTGATACAGGTAAATGTTTCAGTGCTGTGCATAAAGGAGTCTAAACTTTTTGATCTGACTCAGACTGTAAACGACAACGAAAACATCTTCAGACACTTTTAGGCTTCTAATAACTAATGTCTAATAATACAAAATAATACATGTTTTTTTATGTAAAACAAGTGTTCTATCATATTGTCATCTCAAATAAAGAGATAGGTAAATATTCAAAGATACTTTAATATCAATTTTTGGTCAGGGCATACAGGAAAGAAAAAAATGCATATACCGTTTCCCTCTCTCTGTGTCTTTCGCTCAATGTTTGAGAATGGATGAATATTTAAAGAACATAAAAATATAAAATATGCATTACATATAACTAGAGTAGGACCTCCATTTTATTTATTTATGTTTGTCATTCACAGTCCAGAAGCAGGGGGAAGAGGGTGTAGGTGAATCACAGAGTTCAGCATCCTGACACCCGGTGTGTGAATCTATTCAGCAGTCTTGTGGAGTGTGGCCGGAGGGTCCAGTACGTTTTACCTGAAGGTACCTGTTTGAAGAGAGTGTGAGGGGTGAGAGGTTTCCTGAACAATGCTGCTGGCTCTGCGTGTGAGACAGGATTGGTAGATGTCTGAGAGGGAGGGCAGAGGAGAGCCTATGATCTTGAAGGCTGTAATCGCAATGTGTTGGAGACTCTTACGGCAGGAGGCAGTGCAGCCTCCACACAGTGATGCCCCTGCTGAGGATGCCCACAATGGAACCCCAGTAGAACGAATGCATGATGTAGCTGGGACTCCTGCTCGCTTCATTTTGAGGAGGAAATAAACTGAGGTTTGGATATATATACTGTATTTTTTTTTTAGCCTAGCAATGTAGTGTTGTTGAACCAGGAAAGGCCCTCGGTGATATGTATCCCCAATAGTCTGGTGTTGCTCACCCTTTCCACTGAAGCACCACGGGTGAAGCACCATTGATGGTAAGAGGGGAGCACTGTTAATGTCTTCTCCTGAAGTCGACCACTATCTACTTGGTCATTGTCAGATTCAGGATAAGATTGTTAGCCTTACAACACTGGAGCAGCTGGTTCACCTCATTTCTGTACAGTAGTTGGCTTCAGTGTTGTTACTGATGTGCCTTACTACATCTAGCATATGTGATGTAGATGCTAATATTCAGTTAAAGTGGTAATCAATCATAATAATAATAATAATGAATTTGATTTATGACGCACTTTTCATTAATGAAAATCTCAAAGTGCTACAAAGTGCAACAAAATTAAAGGTCAAATAAAACAAGTGATAAAACAAGTAAAACCAATAACAGTATCAACTAGTCAAAGTCAAAGTCAACTTTATTATCAAAACTGCAATATGTACAGGACATACACAGGATTGAAATTGCATTTCTCTCTCAGTCCCTCGGTGCAACAGTAACCATTTAAACACTAAACACTAAACAATTAATAAACAAGCATAAAATGAAATAATAAAAGTTTAGTACTGTCCTGAGTTTTTTGCATAGTAGTTTTTCATAGTAGTATAAAAGTATAAAAAGTTTCACCAACACCAAAAACACCAACATTTAATAACCATAATCATAAAATGAAATAGAGTGTAATACTGTCCTGAGTTTTTTGCATAGTAGTTTTTCATAGTAGTATAAAAGTATAAAAAGTTTCACCAACACCAAAAACACCAACATTTAATAAACATAATCATAAAATTAAATAGAGTGTAATACTGTCCCGAAGTATAAAGTATAAAAAGTATATCTATAAAATAAATGAAGGTTCTGGCATTTGACATTTGTAAAGAGTGACAAAGCAGCATATGAGGTTAATGTACACAGTATATGTATGAGGTATTTGATATTGGTATAGAGATAAAGTGGCATTATGCAATAAGGCTAGTAAAAAGAATATATACTGTATATCAGCAGTAGTGTAGATATAAAAAGTCTAGATGTAAACAGTAGTAATAAATGTAAACAGTAAATGTAAACAGTAGTATGTCTATAGGCAGTAATCAGTGGTGGGGCTCCGACCGCTGGGGAGCGCTAATGCGCTAATCCGCTTATAGCGTAGCTAAATAATCTGTTAGCTTTACAGCGGATTAACTAACTTTTATAATTCATACGCGGATTTGCGCTATTTTTATTTAAAATGCAGTACCGCTAATAACTAATTATCTATCAGTAAAACCGAAAAAACTTATTTACAGGCCCGGACGACTGCTAACAGACCATATCCTGTCAGCGCCGGATGTGGTCCGTGACAAAAAAGCGTCCCCTCAGTCTCTTTACTAGAGCGAGCGCTCTCAGTTAGCAGCCAGTGTGTTACTCTGCAGCCTTATTGCTTGTTTTCGAAGAGTCAGACGAAGAGTTTTTAACATGGAGGGTGAACTTATGGATGTTTCTCAGCGGCCTACGCGACGCGTCTGGATTTTTAAAAGTATTTCGCCACTGCCCTCTTCAAAATGGCGGCCGCGACGGCCACAGAAGATAAGGACTTTCCATGAAAACACGGTAAAAACAATTATTTCTTTGCTGAGAAAAAATATATTTCTTATCTGACTTTATAGCACAAGGTTTTTCTGAGCTTAACCGGTTCAAATGGTCAAATCTGCTGGATTAAAAAAATTATTTCGCCAGTTGCCCTCTTCAAAATGGCAGTTAGCGTGTTAGCATTAGCATCCGCTAGCATTGGTAATACATAAGTGCTTTTGAAATTGTGGACCTAAATAAATCAATAAGTGCTTTAGAAATAGCGGAACTAATTTTTGGATTAGCGTTGCCCAGCACTGGCAGTAATGTAATACAAACATTAGTGCAAATATTAGAAGTAGTGCAAACTGAATGAGCACATGACCGTGAGTTGAGTGAATGACCTGTATTGATGACACAGAGTCCAGTGTTAAAAACTTTGTGTTGTGTGGTAATGTGTGAAAGTTTTTTGTGATTAAGGCAGTACAAGTGGGAGGGAGGGCAGAGCTGGCAGAGTGTTAAGCATCCTGACTGCCTGATGAACAGAGCTGTCTCTCAGTCTGCTGGTTCGAGCCTGGAGACTCCTCAGTCTCCTCCCCGATGGCAACAGGCTGAAGCAGCTGTGTAGTGGGTGTGTGGGATCACCTGCCATGCAGAGGGCTTTCCGAGTGAGGCGGTTGCTGTGTAAGTCCTGTAGTGAGGGCAAGGAGGTGCCGACAATCTTCTCAGCTGCTCTCACTATACGCTGGAGGCTCTTTCGGCAGGATGCAGTACATGCACCAAACCACACCGTGATGCAGCTGGTCAGGACACTTTCTATGGCGCCCCTGTAGAAGGTGCACATGATGGGGGTTGGAGCTCCAGCTCTTTTCAGCTTGCGGAGAAAGTAGAGGCGCTGGTGAGCCTTCTTGGCCAGTGATGCAGTGTTCCTGCTCCAGGACAGGTCCTCTGAGATGTGCACTCCCAGGAACTTGGTGCTGTCCACTCTCTCCACTGTGGTGTTGTTGATGGTCAGAGGGACTAAGGTCAAAGATAGAATCATGAGGAGGCAGAGTAGGGTCGCTTAAAAAGAAAGGTCTTCAAGCCGCTCTTAAAGTCAACCAGTGACTGTGGAGCTCTCAGGTAGTCAGGAAGAGAGTTCCATAGGCGGGGGGCAGCCACACTGAAAGCCCGATGTCCCATGGTCCTTAATTTGGTTCTCGGAATGTGAAGGAGATTACCGTTCTGTGACCGCAGAGACCGGGTGGATGAGTATGGAATAAGAATGTCCTTTAGATAATCTGGTGAAGTTCCATGTAAGCATTGATGTGTAATGAGAGCAGTTTTGTACTGAATTCTGTAGGCGACAGGAAGCCAATGAAGGTTATGGAGAATGGGTGTAATATGTTCAAATTTACGAACTCTCAACAAAATCCTTGCTGCACTGTTTTGAATATATTGAAGCTTCTGAAGGTATTTACCAGGGATTCCAATAAACAGGGAGTTGCAGTAGTCGAGCCTGGAGGAGACAAAAGCATGGATGAGCTTCTCAGCATCAGAAAAAGTTAGGGATGGGCGAAGTCTGGAGATGTTTCGAAGATGGAAAAAGCAAGTTTTAAACAGAAGCTTAATGTGATTTTCAAATGTAAGATGAGAGTCCATTTTAACTCCAAGATTTGTAACAGAGGTGGAGAGGGGGATGTCTTGTCCAGAAAAGGAAATTGTTGTTATAGTTGATGTTTGTACCTGGTGAGGGGTGCCAATCAGTATGGCCTCAGTCTTGGAGCAGTTTAATTGAAGAAAGTTCTGATTCATCCATGCCCTAATTTCCTCCAGGCAGGTAGAGAGGGCAGTGAGTGAAGATGGAGATGACAATGGGGAAGATGAGGATGCTCCAGTCCTGATGTAAAGCTGTGTATCGTCGGCATAGCAGTGAAAAGAAATGTTGAACTGATTAATAATTTGACCTAAAGGCAGCATGTAAAGGGAAAACAGCAGGGACCCCAAAACTGACCTCTGAGGGACACCATAGGAGACACAGACTGACTGGGGCGTGGCGTTGCCAAGACTAACACACTCCAGCCTATTGGAGAGGAAATATTTGAACCAGTCCAGGACAGTGTCACAGAGACCGACCTCCACATGAAGACGGTGGAGGAGGATACTATGGTCCACAGTGTCGAAGGCTGCAGTGAGGTCAAGGAGGACAAGGATGGAGGGAGAACCAGCGTCGGCAGCCATAAGGACATCATTGGTAACTCTCAGTAATGCAGTCTCAGTACTGTGAGCTGCTCTGAATCCAGACTGGAACTTCTCATACAGAGAGTGTTGCTGTAGGTGGTCCTGCAGCTGAGCAGCAACTGCTTTTTCCAGCACTTTAGACAGAAAAGGGAGGTGTGAAATTGGGCGGTAATTAGAAAAAATGTCGGGATCCAAATTAGATTTTTCAGAAGAGGCCTAATGATGGCAGTTTTTAGAGGCAGTGGAACATGACCAGATTGTAGAGACTGATTTATTATTTGTGTGATTAATGGGCTTATTGCAGAGTGATTGGATTTTATGAGAGACGAGGGGAAGGGATCCAGGGCGCAGGATGAAGGCTTCATTTTCTTGATGATGGTCTCCACCTCACTCTGAACAACTTCATCAAAGCTGCTCAGGGTCCCAGAATGCAGAAGGGTAGATGGCACACTAAGATCAGGGAGGTTGTGGAGCTGAGATCTGATAGTGTCAACTTTGTTTTTAAATGACGAAAGGAACAGGTCGCATTTTTGAGCAGAGTCTTCAGGAGTTTGTTTAATGGGATTAAGCAGACGAGTTATTGTGGAGAAGAGCTGTTTAGAGTTTCCAGGGCAGGTGTTGATGATGTTAGAATAATATTTGGAGCGTGCTTCTTTAAGAGAATAGGCGTACGCTTTCTGATGTTCTTTATATGCCTGCTTATGTACAGTGAGACCAGATGATTTTACACGTCTCTCAATAGCACGGCCAGTTGCCTTCATCTTGTGTAGCTCACTAGTGTACCAGGGGCAGGGCCGGCCCAAGCCTCCATGGGGCCCTAAGCGAAATTTGGTTTGGGGCCCTCTATTTTTGCTAATACTGTAATATGGATTAATGCAATCAACAGTCAGATGATCAGATCATTCACCCACCTAACAAACAAATATATATTAAAGTATTGTTAAAACGACCTATAAACAAACTGGTAAAATATAACTTTCTCTGCATTCGATGACTACTTCTAAAAATTAAATATTTCATGTTTGAGTAAGTTGGCATTATAAACATAAAAACTATTTGATTTGACTGATAAAGTATTGAATGACACAACTGTTGTCACGTTTTGGTGTGGTTTAGACCCAAGGCTGCAGGCAGCACGACAACTCGGCAGGTAAAATAATGTTTAATATAAAGAACATAAAATAGCTGACAGGGCAGCAAACTTACATACTCAGGGAATCACAAGGAACGAGGCAACAGGAGACAATGCCAGGACAACGATAAACACAGAGACACAGACTTATATACATGAACACACAGCATGACAATCACAAACACCTGGACAACCAAAGGGAGGAGATAAGACAATTAACAGAGAGACCAGGGAGTGTAGGGATGGGGACCCACCACCTGAGAGCAACATGCTTACAACTGTTATCTTGAAGTTCTGTCTCTGTGGCCCTCTAGGGTGTAGAGAGCCACAGAAACGGTTATGGTAGGCCGGATTTTGCCCACGGGCCTTGAGTTTGATACATGTGATCTAGTGGTACTAAAAGTAACAAAAGAAAAAAAAACAGCCAAATATGTCAGCAGTTTAGCTAACAGACTTTGGAATGGGTACATTTAGTCCTTGTCAAACCTGTTGACGAGAACCAAACTAAATACTCTTAAACTAAATAACTTACTCCATTAAGTTACAAATAACACTCAACTTTGCAACATATATCCCTAAATGGGGTGAAAGAAAAATGAGTTATTCTTCCTCAAACAAAATCAGCTAATGTCTCCTTTTCAGAATGGTCAGGGGAAAAAAATGTTACTAGTTAATAGCTAATTAATTAAACTAATTAATAACTTATTGACTCTCCCACTAGACCAACCAAAAACTGCCCTAAAAAAATCTTCCATCTTAGACTGAATTCAAGAGGTTACAGTAGATGTTTGAGATATTTTAGGTTGAGTATATGAGCCCAAAGCACATGACAACAGCTGTTCAACAGAAGACACTTCATTCAGGACCTGTGCTCCATCGATGATTATCTTGATGTCTTTGGGTGGATGGAAAGGATCCTCTCTCCCAGTGACAAAGATCAGCATTTCCAGATGCAGTTGGTCATTCTCCTGCACATCTGCAAACACAACAAAAATAAAGAAATGAGTAAAAGAGTGCAGACCACTGCCAAAGAGTCTACACAGTCTCTTTACTTTCTGAAACACTGGACAATTTACCAGCTAGATTACAACGAGAAGAGTTCTCAGTTAAAATGAATGTGGGTGCTAGAATAAAGATGATCAAAAATGTATTTGTTTCTCCCACTCTGGCATGCTGTTACTTCAGTCTGAGCCCAAATTCAATAGACAAAAATAAAAGAAGTCTACAACAAGAAGAAGAAAGAAAAAATATCCAGTGCAATGTTGCATTCCACACCAAAAAAGGTCTGTGGATGTTGTGGATGTTGCTCATGTTAGTGCAACATGTCTTCTTACCTGGTATTCTTTCTAAAGATGCTCAACAGGTTCAGGTAGACCATCAGAGCTTTAAGGACAGCTTCTCTCTTGATGGTGATTTCAACTGTCTGAATAAAAACAATTACTTTTAATTAAAATCTAACTCCTACACAACACAACTATTCAGCTATAAATCCCACTGCGTCCTCTCAGATACCTCATCTTATCACAAGCTGACCCAGAACTTCCACAGCAGAAATACAGTGTAACTGGTGGACACTTTCCTGAAGGTAAAAAAGAAAATGTTACTTAACATTGAGTATTTTTCATTTTACAGTAACTAAAAACTATACTGTACAGTGTAAGTAAACTAACATATTATTGCATTATATTCTTCTAAAATCAGAGTTGCTATATACCAATGACATGAAATGCTATCTTAATCATAAGGTTTTAATACACACATATACACACACAGTGTTGGTGACTGAAAAATAAACACACCACAGAGCTGTGCTCTTATTATTATACATCTGATCTGCTAACCTGTTTCAAGACACCTGCTCTCTGCATAAAATATGTTTCTTAACAGCATGGCCCTCGTCATAAAATTTATAACTAGCTTTTCACTGAACAATTTCTGTTGCTGTTATTTATTTTTTGTCTCTGCTTTAACTTGATGTGGGTGTGCTTGTAGTGCTAGCTAGCTGCTTATGCAGTATGACATTTTGTGATTAATATTGCTACAGTTGTCTTTTGGCCAGTTACTCCATTGTCAATGATCCGACTTGTTACTGAGTGGTTGACTTTTCCTAACAAACCCGATTTTATCACGGATTCCTCACTCACGCACTGAAACAAATATCTTATAAAAACTTGGCCCATATAAACTTCAGACAGGGTAATGTTGTTTCCGTTCAGATTTAACACATTTATCAGAGTTAATTACCTTTCTGCTGAAGAAGCTGCTCCTGTCTTCAACTCATTTCTCTGGTGGAGGTGCGGAAACGCGGTCTGGCGCAGGGGTGCGTTCATGGGCCCAACGTGGGTGGGAATTTACAAACACTTCTACATAAACACTATTTTAAAACTAATAAACCACCCAGTTACATATAAATTGTTGTTTAAAAGAAAAAAATCACAACTTTATAATGAAATTGTGTGTAATAGAATCATATAGAACTCAATCTTTACAACAACAACAAAAAACAAAAAAATCAATTCCACTTATGGGGCCCCCTGGTGGCCACGGGGCCCCAAGCAGCCGCTTACTCCGCTTATGCGTCGGGCCGGGCCTGACCAGGGGGCTGAACAGGAGAAAGACACCAGTCTTGACTTCAAGGGGGCATGTAGGTCCAGGAGCTCCCGGAGAGATTGGTTGTAGTAATCCACAGAGTCATTTGCAGATGAATGATTGACAGTGGTCAGGGCATGAAGATCAGCAGACAGAACATCAGGGGAAATGTTTTTAAAGTCACGGAACTGGATAGGTCATTTTGGGTTTG
The DNA here is from genome assembly GCA_038048925.1 of Garcialebias charrua. Taxonomy (NCBI): domain Eukaryota; kingdom Metazoa; phylum Chordata; class Actinopteri; order Cyprinodontiformes; family Rivulidae; genus Garcialebias; species Garcialebias charrua. Next base: position 847 of record JBBPBX010001514.1, on the reverse strand, counting down.
AAGCAGGCGAAGATGAAGGCACTTCCAGGGAGATGACCCTGTGGTCTGAGACACCCAGGTCATATACAGATAAGTTATTGATGAGTACAGTGTCAGTAATCACCAAATCTAGAGTATGCCCCCTGTTATGAGTAGGGGCGTCAACATGTTGGGTGAGATTAAGAGAGTCCAAAAGAGACTTAAAATCTGTTGCCAGAGGGGAAGAGGAATTGTCCATGTGGATATTTAAGTCGTCAAGAAAAATAGTTTTCACAGGGGAGGTGCAGAAAAAAGTGAGGAGGTCATGCATCTCTGAGTTAAATGAAACATGCGGTTTAAGAGGCCTATAAATCAGTATAACGTCCATCAGGAGAGGCGCTTTGAAGTTGAAGGCCAAACATTCAAAAGAAAAAAGTCCTGAGAAACCAGATGAGACAATTTTAAATTACTGCAATAAATTACCGCCAGACCACCACCACGGCCAGTGCTGCGGGCTCTTTGCAGATAACTGTATCCAGAGGGACAAGCTTCATTCAGAGAACTGAACACATCTGGCTGATGCCAAGTTTCTGTGAGGCACATGAGGTCTAAGTTCTTCTCCAGAAGGTGATCATGAATAAGACATGATTTGTTTGATAGTGACTGCACATTGAAAAGTTCTATTTTAATACTAATAATAATAATAATAATAATAATTAATTCAATTTATAACGCACTTTTCATTACTGAAAATCTCAAAGTGCTACACATATATTGAATGATACACACATTCATAAACCGGTGGCGGCAGACTACAATGCAAGGTGCTTTCCAGTCCTACCGGGAGCAACTCAGGGTTAAGTGTCTTGCCCAAGGACACAATGACACA